>VMBQ01001814.1:123069-163517 GCA_007657795.1 Dreissena rostriformis | reverse complement strand
TCAATATTTGTAAATCACTGAGGGCACCTTGGATAAAATAATTTCAGGCGAGCTTGAACCAAAGAATTTTAGCAATCAGGTAAATTAACTAGTTTATGCAAAAGGTCATATAGACGCAAACTTTATATAAGAAATAGAAAACCTCACTGAGGGCCCTATGACAGAATAGTGACCAGCCAGGCAGCCACGAATAGACAATCCCAGAAATCGATACCTCCCGGATTACCCNACGCGTGAAAATCATTTATTAGTTTGAAAATATTTTTGTTCTCTAATTTCAGGTTTTAAATATGTCCATCAGTAATAAAATATATGTGTTGTGAATGGAATGTTAATGTTATTATTTCTCATTTCACTTGTTGAACTCCGTCATTAAAATACATAAACATTTACTTAATTTTATGTTTTAATTAGCACGAGTTTTTGAAAAGAAAATAATAACTGTGAGATTTCTGGGTCGTAGGCGGCATTGGACAAACTGATTTCATGAAAAACTGAGAATGAGACAAACATCGAGCATTTATATCAACATGAAAGTTCCCCCAAAACGCACCATATTAATTGTTATTGTAATTTTTTTCGGAACCACGGGAGAGGACAACCCTCACAAACGAACCCCTTTATGTTCCCAGTACAGAAACTGGACCGCCCCTCCAATGTTTGGAGGTTATCTACGCCCCTGGTGGATATCCCCAAAAATCGATTAGTTATATCAGTGGAAGCTGCCCAATCACTTAGTCTTTGTTTCAATCAAGCATGTGTTCATGGTTGGGGAGATACTGTTCGTATTGGAGTACGTTGACCGATTCTATCTACCTTCTGTTGCTGTGGTCCCTCGGGGCTGCGTTCGTGCGTAACGCGTACCTGATAATTCTGTGAAACTTTCCGACATCTACCCGACATCTACCCGACATCTACCCGACATCCACCATTCATTATCCAGTTATATCAGATGTCTGGCGTCCGTGCGTGTGTCTTTTAATGCTTTCACATCATCCCACCATCATGTGTTCACAGTTTTGCCCCTTTATGAATTGTTGCCACATTATTCGTGTGAATGCAAAAATAGTGGTCGTCATACTGTAAAGTCCATACATCATTATAAAATTTTAATGTTTAATAAAACCGCGCGTGCTTGTCATATTAGACCGAAGATCATTCAAAGTAATTGCAGTTGCATTAAAATAATAAATATGTTGTTGTTTGTTTTACTTATTTTTCTAAGTGAATATATTCTACATCTCTCCCCCTTCCCCCGCAAAATGAAACAAAAGAAAATTGATTAATTTATAATTTTCACTAAAATAGCTCGAAGTTATTTTCACTTCGTTGGAAGTCTATAAAAAAAATAGTAAACACACGAACAAATGGGCAGGTACGTCGGCTAAACGTTTTTTGTGTGTGATTATTTTAACTATAGACACGTTTTTACCTTGTTTAGGAAGTTACCTGACGGAACTCTTCCGAATCTCTTTGCAACATATCTTTCCATATACTGAAAAGTTACTTTTGCGAATGTAATCGAAGGCAGCTAAACTGATCGAAAACAACATCTTGATCACCAAAAAGAGTTTTGCTCTTTTAGGGCGCAGGGTCAATGCAAACAAACAATTCTGGACTTATTTATGCAGAAGTCCTTAAGTATTGCACGTGATCCATTTCGAAGAGCGGATTAGTATGGCAAATGTCATGAAGAAGTTTTCCTCTATAACCTCCAGTGTTTTGCGGCTCGGTCCTGTTTCTCATATAAAGGCAACGATTCAATTCCGAACAACTGCATTTTATTTCGCCTATTATTCTAACCTGCGATAACATTCTTCTTTTTATTGGTTGACTACGGGAACGATTGCAAATGAATTTAATCCGTTCGAAATAGTGGGTAATAAAATCGGAATGCGCGATGCAAACTTATGATTACTTTTGAAACACGTGCTTTCAGTGAGAGCAATTAATCATCCTGCAGACGAGACCATGAGGTTTTATGACAAGGTCACGTGACCAGTCTATGCTAACGCGGTGCAGTGGCGTTGCTCATAGAAATTGATACGGAAATAAAAAGGCGCAGCCACGCGCGGTCCCGTGGGTGGTGAAACGTCGCCGGGATTTTGGTATTTTTCGTTGAGTTTCACGCCCCATTTGTTTACATTGTGTTGAATGTTCTTCGAATTAAGGACGTCATCATTTTCAAATGTATCAATATTTGTAAATCACTGAGGGCACCTTGGATAAAATGATTTCAGGCGAGCTTGAACCAAAGAATTTTAGCAATCAGGTAAATTAGCAAATATATGTCGATTCCAATAAACAAATTTCACCAATGTATTTTGCTGACACTTATATAAAACATGAAACATACAATAAGTGTTAAGCAATCATTTTTAAGAGAGACTTGTTAAAAGAACATATTATTCTAGGAAATACGATAACGTAGAATAAACAGTCGATGAGCCTCATTTAATCTAAAATATTGCTGTTTCTCATACTGTAAATAACATTTATTTTGTAAATAAAAGTAATTTATCTAGATTCTACGTGTGTTTTTGTATATTAAACAATAAGAGGTAGACAGGGAATGAGTGTCATTATAATTATGTTTAATGCTGTTATTTAATACGTGAAAATACAAAGACGAGATTAAAATGAAATGTATGATCCAATTACGTGTTGTGTTTATAAAATACAAATGCATGACATTATAATCGCGTGTTTCCATGGTATTCGTATCAATTAAATTCGTAAATAACAGCATTAACCGTAATTCGTATACTTAAGGAAGATATATACGCTTCTGTGTATTTCGAAGTTTATTAGGTCCTTGCTGAGGCTTCATTATGTGTGGACCCGGAGTTTGTCCCAGCACTCCTGTCTTACTAACTTACTAGAGTCACGAAAGTTGAGATGAATTTTGCGTGGAAATACACATTTTAATGTAATCAGATGTTAAATGGTGTAAGTTATGTATTTTTTAACTGATTACGAAATAATTATAGTTAATATATTTCCTGTGCTATTATTCGGTTCATCGAAATAATGATGTATATAATATGGCAGGATGAATCCACAAATTATGCGTTTGCAGAGTCACAATACATTGCAGTATTATAAGCACTATCTACAGGTACCTGAACATCAATATCAGTATATCACTTGTATATACATTCACAGCGTACAAAAATGGACATTTTGATAGAGGTTATATGAAAAAGATGATGTTTTTGTTTCATTTATTTTCATTTCAATACATTTTAATAATTTATATTTGACGTTGTTTTCACTTTTTATTTGGTCGTTGATATAAATGTATATGGCTTTGTCTGTATATTGATGACATTGATATCATATACGGTAAATGAGTCAGAGCGCTCATTACAAAGCCTTATTTTCTGCTTATGCAGTTACAACATAGTTTCAATATTTCAGTACCGCATGTTTTGAATATTTCAGACTATATACTATCATAGGACTGCTCTCGTTTCAAAACAAGTTACAGCGGATAACTCGCATCATAATCCGTGTTATGTCCACTAGTTTGTCTTCGAAATTAATAAATAAAATCAGAAATCAAACAATCAATCTGCTTCAATAAAAGTTTCCATTTATTTTTATCATTTTCACTTTAGCGCGCAAACGGTGTCACCAGCATTTCCTTTCAAAGGGCGTACAAAGCCAAATATATCCAAATGTTCAAGAGCGCGCCATAAATCATTTGCCCATCCGGACATCACGTGACCAATTCACCATGAATAATTTCTATATTTGTCGCGAAATTTGCATACTACCCACATTTATTATAATCCCTTGGCAAATTAAGCAGAAAATAATCGAAAAGTAATTGTTCTTTATGTGATGGTGTTCAAAATTGTCTTCTTCACCTTTGACAAAGCCGATACACCGCAATAAAAACACTGGTCCTGCGAGGAGGGGACGATTTGTATCGTCAAAATGGGTAACCATGGCGATAATATGCGGTTTTACGAGCTAACTGAATGGCTTCAGACTAACGCTAGATTGGTATATTACAATGTACCCCGGGTACGGAAAATATACTAGAACGTACCCGGAATACTTACGCTCAATTGTCGTTGTCGGCTCATTTTATAAAAAAAAAAATCAAATAAATTTTGTTGATATTCTGTAAAATGGCCCCTATATATGTTCGAAACTTATACTCAAAACAGCAAGTTGAGGCAGCTTTTGTTCAAAGAGAATTTTGTTTCGTAATATTTTACGACATCGTATTTTGGGCGGAAATAAAACTTGGGTACAGTCAAATATTGGCCGGGTACGTTTTAGTATATTTTCCGTACCCGGGGTACATTGTAGTATACGTAAGAGTACCCGGGGTACTTTTAAGTAATTCCCGAGCCGACAATGAATAATTGAACTTTATAAGCTTGCGTCGGACTTACTGGTGAACAATATCAATTTAATGAATTGAAAATACCTTTAACAATGTTTTAGCAATTCAATGCGTTAACTTGAAATCAGTATTCTGCATTTGTGTTGTTAGAGAAATCTCTGTTATTGTTGAGAAGTATTAAATTATATTCGGGATAGTAGAAATGCTTATTTCAAACAGCATGCTTATGTTTATAACTTAATATACCTACCTTAAAATACTTGGCATCCTCGAACACTAAGTAATAAACGAAGTATAATAAAGTTGGTAAATTACCGATCGAAAATAACGGTAATGTATGCATGTATTATTACAGAAGTAATGGTTATAAGTAAAATAAGCCGGGACGATGCTTTCAACTGGTGAGAAAATATTACTTTAATAATCCCGTTGAATTAATTGACACCTACATGACAATACAACGGTATTCTGGGCAGAGATTAAATGCAATACTCAGCCCCTATCAAAGGGAGCCGACAGATGTAAGGGACACTATAATGAGCCTTTGTAAATAGAGCGGATTTAAATAATTGTTGATAAGAAAACCAATTTTATTTCGTACAATTAGCGACGGAATTATGCATACAGAGCTGCGTCCAAAATAGGCGGAGATATGTACTTGTTGCGCCAATAGTGCTAAGCGAGGTGTCAATTCCCAGTTTGATGTACCGCCATACATAATTCATAACGCATTCAGCGATTCCTCTCTCTACTGAATGTGACACTGCATCGGATAAAGTGCGGATAAATAATGTTGCGACGTTTGTCTCCCTTGGACTTACTTAAAATAATTAAAGAATAGCTTCCACGTATCTATGCATATATATTGTGCTGATTTAACACAGAAAGTTAGTTACAACTACGACATTGATAAACTGGGATTGTTTTCAGCAAATGCCCGAAAATAATAGAATGTTGGTCATTGTCAGCAAATGCCCGAACATAATAGAGCTCAGTTGGTCATTGTCGGCTCGGGTACTACTTAAAAGTACACCGGGTACTCTTAAGTATACTACAATGTACCCCGGGTACGCAAACTACGCTTAAAAGCACCCGGCCAATATAAGACTGTATCCGAGTTTTATTCCCGCCAAAAATCCGATGTCGTAAAACGCGGTACCGAATACCGAATACATTACGAAACAAAATTCTCTTTGAACAAAACCTGTCTCAACATGCTTTTTTAGTATAAGTTTCGATAATATATAGGCCATTTTACAGGATATTGACATAAATATGAACATTTATTTGAAAAAAGAGACCAATTTAGCGTTAGCATTCCCGGGTACGTTTTAGTATATTTTCCGTTCCCGGGTTACATTGTAGTTCATGTATACTTAAGATTACCCGGGGTACTTTTAAGTAGTACCCGAGCCGACGATGACCAATTTAGCCATAATAGATCGTATTGGTAAAACCATGACTATTTGTAAACCATGTTACCAAGATCCATGCGGATCTGCTATTTATACTGTGGTTGGATCATTCGTCGCTTGTTTCGCTTTACATTCATGAATACTAGATCGGCCATCGGAAGAATAAGTAAATGGTAATAAAGAACACTTAATTTTAGCGTTTGCATGCACATTGGAATTTGTAATCGGCAGTGTTCTATCAACAAACCTAAGGTTGCAATACGCGTTTACATGGAGAACGACGTGTTTAAGTCCCATACAGATGCCGGATCAGCACGGATCATATCCGGGATGATCAGCATGTAAACCGTGTAGCCTCCGTGTAGCTCCGTGTAGGTCCTGGGACGTCCGGGAATGTTTTTGGCGCTCCGGAAGGCCAACACGGTAGTTTTTGGAAGTTCAAAACTACCGTGTTGATCTGTGTCGATCCGGGAAGATAGCAGATACGACGGTCCGTGTTACTGTCGTATAGGATTCGGGAACAGCCGTATAGCTTCCAGGGACAGCCGTATTTATGCCTTGGTTGTCCGTGTGCGTCTTTGACAGTCCGGGAACACATTTCAGATCCCTGTCCTTAAAGGACCGTGATGGCAGTTGTACGGTTGTCTCCTGTGTTACCGACGATGCAACATGGCAGATGACGACTGAGGACAAGCTGATGCCGATAAAGATGTCAGCTTCTACTGCAAAAAAGCTCAGGTTGAAAACCGTATCCTGCTTGTTAAAGAGAAGCTACGACAGAGAAATAGAAAAGTCGCGAAAAAGACTTAACTAAACCAGTACTATAAAATGAAAAGGAAGACCATCTTGGTCAGACAATTGCTCGCCAGACGACCAGGCCTGGGTGATTATGTACGGCTGATGGACGAACTCAAGAAAAACACGCAAAAGGCTTCTTTAATATCCTGCACATGGGCTATATCAAGATAAACCAAGAGATCATGGCTTGTATAGAGCAAAGAATCAGGCCGAAAAAGCACAAATACAGGAAGCATATAACAGCTGGCATTAAGTTTGCAAAAACAATGCGGTACCTAACATTGGGGACAGTTGCCACTGTCTTTTGTATGGCTTTCGGGTCGTACACAGCACCATCGCCAAGATCATCCGTCAGGTCTGCGATGCGATACTTGTAGAACTACTGAGGAACCAATTCCCTGTCCTGAAACGCCATATGAGTAGAAGAGCATTGCCAAGCTGTTCGGCGACTGATTGAAGTTGCACAACTGTGTGGGTGCATTGGACGGGAAGCACATAACCTTGTACTACAACAATTACCATTCATTAATCCTCATGGCCTTGGTCGACGCTGACTACAAATTATTTTGGATGTAATTACATGTAGGCAGCAATTGTATTCGTGTTAAACATATGGTTCTCAGTGAGCCAATTGGCCATGATGACCTCCTTTCTCACTGAAAGGATGTGGGAAGTCTTTTTTTTTACGTAAGTTTCTGTGTGTGGTGCTGATGGTTCTCGATCTACTTGTAAATGTAATGGCAATCTCGATCTGGACCTCGAGCTTATTTCTCCTTGTTGCTGTTGCTCTTCATCGGTAGCGGATGCTGCTCGTGACGATGTTTTGGGAACTGGAAGGCCCATTTTGACAATACGTTTCATTTTAGATTACATTTTGACGTGTTAGCTATGTTAACGAGGTCACACCTTCGTGATTTGATTGCAGCATGATAGAATCACCGAAAATCAACCTGCTTTTCTACACGTTATTGTAGGTCCAACGCAGATCGTGATTGGTCCGTATCGCTGCCGTGTATGTCCGTGTCGTTGTCGTGTAGGTCCGGGATGGTCCGTGTAGATGCCGTGTTGGTCCGTGTTTGTCCGTGTCTCTGCCGTGTATGTCTGTAGTTCTGCCGTGACTGTCCGGGACAGTCCGATTGGGCGCCGTGTTGATGGAGTGTTGCTGCCGTGTTGGTCCGTGTGGATTCCGTGTTGTCATTGGGGTGATGGTCTTTGAAAGACCGTCGACGCTCAAAGTCCCAAAAGGCCACGGATCATCCCGGATCTTGATTATGTATTATAATTATTATTATTATTATTATTTATTTTTTTATTTATTTTTTTATTATTTTTATTTGTATCATTATTATGATTAATATTTTTATCATCATCATCATCATCATTATAATTATTACTATTATTTTTGTTTTCTTATTATTATTGTTGTTTATAGTATAAGGTCTCATTTCAGAAACAAAATGTACACTGATAGTAATCGTCGCAATCTCTAAACAAAAGTATGTGTAAATGTTAATTTCGCTTTGATTGACTTTTGCAAAAATGATCGAACAAACTGAACCTTGAATGTCCAAAGGAGTTTAAAAGCATAAACAATTAAGTGTCTGTAAGATAAGTGGAACAAACAACTTTTTGCGCCACATTGCTCAGATAGCCCAGAAAACAAAACACTGTAAGTCACCTGTACCAAAGATCTATCAATTTGATTGATCTTCGACGGTACAGATTGTTACACTATAGTCTATACATGTGACGATTTCCATTAATGTCACATCCCATTCATAGCAGCTATTTGATACTTTTCTTTAATGATAGCTACGACTTTGTAAATATTTCGACATCTTAATAAGCTAATAAATTATTAATTATGATAAGCATTAATTATATACACAACTGTAGTAATGCGGTAGCAGCCTTACACAGATTTAGTTAGTAAATATAGTTCACACAAATACGTTCCAAAATGTTAGCTCCACTCCTCGCGCTACCAGTTCAATAAGCATATAGGACCCCGACTGCGCATGTGCGAAATATTGTCTCTTTCCCGAGCTACTATCAAATCAGTTTACAAACCATGGCGGACTACAAAAGTTGTGTTGGATATTTCTCCGTCGTTTTAATTGGAATTTTATCTTTTAACGTTGTTGGAATATTTACAAAAGGTAGGAATATTGATTCCAGGGTGTGAAATGCATGTTACTGTGAAATAATAAAAATTGTTGCGTGCGGGAACTTTGCGAAATTGGTCTGTTTACATGCCTATGCATGGTTCTGTTGTGTACATGTTACACTGTGTCGGCTGCTTTTATGTCACCTATGTAATTAATTGGACAGGTGAAAGGTGGAAAAGTGTTTCGGATGATGACTGTTATTGTTACAATGTCTTTCGAGCGTAATTATTTAAAGTGAACACACTAAAATAAATTATATACCACTGTACGTTGATAGTTAATGTGACCGACAGTTTATTTTAGATTTCCCGTATTTTTGTTGCTTCTTATTTAACTTAAATAATAACAATCTAAAATTAAAATGATTAAATGAATTTGCACTGTTTCTTTTATGATGTGCAACAAATCAATCTCATATTGCATTACAAACATGTGCATGCTTACAGTTATAATGTCATTATTTAAAAATATAAAATATTACATTTAAAACAGTGTTAATTGTATGGATTCTAAAAACATTAATGTAGTGTATATCAACCTTAAGCATTTTTTTACAATATAATTTTAAAATACAAGTACTCTGTGAATTGAATTATATAAACATTAGCTATTTGCAACCAAAGTATTTTGTTTTTATAGACCAGTCACTATCAGTTTTATTCAGATATAAATGGAATTAAAACTTTTATTAATACAATTATCCTAAAAATGATAGAAATACACAATGTCATATTAACAAGGTAAACACAATTTAATGTTATTCAAATAAAATGTTAAATGTGAGTATTACTATTGTGTTGGTGAAGATATTATAAGAATTAATATTGTTGTATTATCAGAAAAATTTCAAATTAGTACAAAAGTAAATATATTAATTTCATGTGTTTCATAAAACCAGTTAACCGAAGCATTGAAATTAATGTTGTTCGTAAAATTAATATACAAATATTTTTAAGGTAAAAATAATTTTGAAATTACCAACAAAGATTGAACATATACACAATTGTTTTAATAAAATTGTAGTTATTAAAATTAAGCTTGAGTTTTTGAGCTTGCATATTATTTATACTATTCCCTTTTATTAACCGGCTGCAATTTTCTGTACTATTATGTTTCTTTACTAAGGTCTTTAAGAGTAAACAGACCCTAAAAGAAACATTTACATTTCATAGTAGCCTTTCCATTTCTCTCCTTGTGTAAATTATTCAGATACAAAAACACGGTTGATGGGCTATTGTTATGTCCAGGGGCCAAATATTTGCCGCTGTTTGTTGGTGTTCAACGTGAAGTATTTACTTACATGATTGGTCATTCAATCGGCCAGGAAAAGGGACAATAGGAGACTAAAATTGCGTTCTCCTCTTGTAACATGGCTATAGTTGGAACAGAGGGTCAGTGCTACTGTTGAATACAATATTTGTAAATCATTAAAACAGTCTGTCTGGGGATTATCACATCTTTGTTAAGCTCCTGCGCTGTTTGGGTAACCTCGGTGGACGATGATGGACCTCCATTGTGATAAAGTGTGATAATGTTTGCTCGCTAAGTGATGCATTTTCAGGACAGTGTGTTTATTTGATGTCAATTTATTACAAGAAATTTGTCCGTCTGTTCGGCTAATAGAAATTTAATTATTTGTTTGTCCTATTATATAAGAAATCTAGACAAAATAGAAAATATCATTTGTATATTTATTTGATGTAAATTAATTTCAAGAAATTTGTCTTGTCTGTTCTGCTAAAAGAAATTTAATTATTTTTGTCATATTACGTCAGATATCTAGACAAAACAGAAAATATCATTTTTTCATGATAGGAATGTGACGGATAGATCTCAAGCCCCACTGTCGCTCAAGTCACTCCAGTCAATATCATATTATTATAAGTTAAAATTTCATGCCAAAAATAATCGTTGTGTAATGCGTGACCAAACATACCCTTTCTCTGCCTTTGAAACGAGATATGTGCATGCCTTCGTGGAAGTCAGTTTTTACTTTCCATTCCACGCTATTTAGTTTTCTTTGTGTAAAAAATACCTACCTTACATTATAAGTAGAAGTGTTTGTCTGCTATTGTTGGCCTATTTATCATCGTATTGTGACACCAGCTATGTGGTGGAAAATGAAATGTTTCCAGTAATTCCCTGACATAATTGATTTGTTGCATAGAGCACAGACATCATGTAAAGGATAATTTCAATTGTCATGCCATTTTCGCTGTGCTTGGAGCTTATTCACTTATCACATGTTCACTCCGTTAAGCATTTTTCACCTATAAAATGTTGCTAGAACATTTGTTTACCTTTGCATGTTTTATTTTCATTTTTTTTGCAGTTTGTCTTTATAGGCACATATTTGCTTTTGTTGAGACGTTAGGAAAAAAATATTATACAAAATTAGTTTTAGTTGAAACTTCATGTTCTTTCTTGATTTATTACTTTTCTGATTTAAAAGAACATTAAATTTTATATTAAATAATATTTTTTGTGTGTCTCACAGTGTGTTATTGCATGTTCATTATATTAATTTAAAATTTTAGTATCAAAAAAATAATTAAAAACATAATTAATGTAAATTGAGTGACATGTGCTCGATTGAACATACACAAAATATATATACAAAATGTAGCACTTGGAATGCCCGCTTATAGAACATACATCAAATTCATAACCATACATATTTTAAGTAATTGGAACTTGTATAAATGTTCCCATGGGAAGCTCAGTCACATGCACGAAATAATCAATTATATGCCAATCAAATGCTCACACACTGACCGGAACCAGTTCTGTACTTATATCCAATGTCTTATGTATACACAGGGCATAAATCACCAATGAAATGATACATATAAGTGCATATTACTGTGTTAAATTGCATAATAATATTATTATTAAATTAAATTTTAAAAAATCAAATCAAATTAATAATAAGTGTAATTTAAAATAAATAATGAACATAACTTCAAATAAATAATTTATGTAATTTAAGAGTTATAATTTACATTTTTGTAATGATATAAAACTCAGAAGCATAATTAATAAAATAAAAAACAACCTGCAGTAAAAGGTTGTCAGTTTTAGGAAATAGTACTAAAGTCATAACTTTTAATTTCTTTAATTGTCTGTAATAAACCAAATCAATTGATTATATCCTCCACTAGTGGATGGTCACCAAATAAATCTTGATGTGGACGCTGTTATCTTGAGCCCGTGACAAGGTGAACACAGTCCGTACTACTGAACACCTGTAATTTCTCCCTCCAATCACTCAATTAGTGATGTGCCCAATGCTTTACCAGGAGATAATTTAGGGGTGTGTATTGCCCACTAAGTAGGGTCCAACCTGTGGGGCTTGTGAAGTAGAGGTCAGCAGTTTTAGGTGAACTATATAACACACATAATTTATACTGCCTTTCTTGCCCATACTCCAGGACAGGGGTATCACATTTCGATGATAACAATTAATTTGCACTTAAAATCAATGCTTCTGTGAGCCCCTGCTCGGTTGTTTTTGGTGGGTAACAATAATTAATGAACAAAAACTGGTTTGAAAATGAAGTGAAATGATTACTTTGGTTTATTTAATTATTTTGCTTTGATTAAGATACATGTAATATGGAAAATCAAATCAGAATCACATTGTCACAGTTTGTGTGATTTCTTATAAATTAATTTTCATTTATGTGTTAAGGATTCCAACAAGATTCTCATTTGCTGATTCAGTTTTGCAGAGTGATTGGTTACCCAAATGTAATGTGCCAAATTGGTTGTTTTATCAATTAATTACTGTTTAATTGCTGATGAAATACTTCAACATATTGACATTGGCAGCAAGCCCCTCTGGGACTCGGACCTACCTAGAATATCATTAATCATTGTCAGTCAGGTGCTTGCAGTAATTGACAATCAGGCTCACAGAGGTCCCTTAATGAGCGCCTCCTGTTTGGTTATGCAACCATTTTATTGATAATGATAGTTCCCAGTTTCATTAGGTAACCCTCTTATTGAAAAAGTGCTACTCTGGCTCAGGCAATGGCAGAATACATGATCATGTATCAGCAGTCCATTAACATGACCGGTGAGGATGACCCCCTCATTAATATTATTGTCATTACCACCTTCCCCATTCACAATTATTCTGAAGTGGTTACAATCATCAGTACAATTACTAGCATATAATATCATTATTACAATTGCATATTGATCAATTATGTGACTCAGATTTGTACAAGTTAAAGATAAAAGTTTATACTTTTGAATTTATTTAAAAAAAATAAAGAAAATGATATTGACTGATTTACAGTTCTTTAATTTTATAAATTGTTTGTATGTCATGGACAAATTGCTTGGTTTGATTTTACAAGTTTCCAGGGTACACTTAGCAGTATAATAGAACTTAGTTGCTAGCATAATAATTTAATTCTTAAAAGTCAATATAATGCATAGAAAAATGTCAAAATGTTTCATGTCTTTGGTAATCTGGCTTCATATATATAATATATTATAAATGCATAAATTATTGCAATCAACATTTAATTATAAATAATTGATTTATGAGCCGTGTATGTCAGCGTGGTTGTTAATTAGTTTATTGCAAATTTGACAGTTACATGACAAATTGATTGACATGCCCGAGTAATATAATTAGTGTACTCATAATGTGCTCATGCATTGATGATGCCTATGCAAATGTAGAATAATTGAATCAATACGGTATGTGTGGTGTGCAATACGAAATTATTAATATTAAAATGTCATTGATATATTGTGATCTTGGCCTCGTTAAAATGTTTTATGATGTGGTTCTTTTGAGACCTTGTAATTGTTCAATACTTTTTATGCAGGTGTTTTGTTTGAAAAATACAAAAATGTCTATGATCTTCTGTCAAATGGCAAAAAAATAATACTATTTTGTATTGTTATCCCGCGCCAAAGGCGAAGGGATATCGTTTTGGTGTTGTCCGTCCCTCCTTCCGTCTATCCGTCCGTCTGTCCTTCCGTCCTTCCGTCCGTCTGGCACTTTTGTGTCTGGAGCCATATCTTGGAAGTGCTTTGGCGGATTTCATTGAAACCAATGGTATGAGTATATATATGGATAAGAGGATGATGCACGCCAAATGGCATTGTACACCATCATTCTGTTAATAACGGAGTTATGGCCCTTTGTATATATTCTGTGTCAATGCAGCATGTGGAGGTATATGTCATGTCTGTGACAAAGCTCTAGTTTGGCGGGGGATATCAATTCAACGAATTTGCTTGTTATTTATTGTTTTGTCGTTATATCTTAAAGATTAAATTTCATGAATTAAAATAAGATGTCAACATTTCTTTATTGTCTGAATTATACAGTTATATACTAAATAACTTAACCCAAATTTCTGCGCTTTACAAAAATATATTCTTTGTTGAAATTGTGAGAAGTTGATCAAGATAACAGAAGAATTCCAAGGTTTGATTTCCTTGGTGTCTCTGACGTGTAAAGAATAAACCTTTTGACAGATTTGGTGACTTATAGAAAGCTGGCCCGTTACCCCCTCTAACAGATTGCCAATGTTTTCTGATCAAATCCAAATAAATAGGGTGGAAATAATATCTGATTAATATCTAAATGTCCTATACATTCAACACAGCTTGGAGACTTTAACATTCAGCCAGTGTCGCTTTATTTAATTGCGATAATTGCAATCTCGAAATTAAATGCAGTTACCCGTATGCAAATATTCCCTGATAACCATGTCTTGAAAACAAAAAAATGCAGGCTAAATGATTATTTTCCACTGTTTTTATTTCAAAAGAAATACTTATTTTTTTGCATGTTTCTCTTTCAGTAAATGCTATTAAAATGCATGGGTAATGAATAATATACAGGTGTCTGTGAAGTGAAGATACAAAGAATGCATGTATAATATATAAATTTAAGAAAATAATGGATTTTATTTGTAAATTGCCTCAAATAAATTATGCTGACCAAAAAGATATTATGAAAATGTTTTGAAAAACACATTTAAGTGTAAAATAAAATATTACCCTCTTTACTGAATTATTGCCTAATTTTGTGATATAGCGTCACCTCCGCATAGGGTAATGTGAAATTCCTTTGTTGTGTTTAGCAAATGATCAGGTTTATGTACCTTAATCCATGTTCGTGATCCAATTACAGTGTTAGTGTAAATCCTTCACTGATCTTTAGATATGAATGTATTGTGCTAGAAAAACATTTATTCTCCAATTTCTTTGAGAAACAAATTCTTTGTGAAAACAGTTCCCAAAATGTTGTACAAATCTGTAATAAGATTTTTTTGTGGTAGCAGTTGTTGATCTGTTTTTAACCAGGTTTTCCGAAGGAAAAAACTGGTTATTAGATTGGCGAATGCGGGCGGGCTGGCTGGCGGGCGGACGGACGGACAGAACAAGCTTGTGTCCGCTCTCTATTTCATGTTTTTTTCATCCGATCTTCACCAAACTTGGTCAGAAGTTGTATCTAGATGATGTATAGGTCAAGTTTGAATATGGGTCATGCCGGGTGAAAAACTAGGTCATGGGTCACTTAGTGCGTTTTTTAACATTCAGCATGGTGTCCGCTCTCTAATTCAAGTTCTTTTCATCCGTTCTTCACCAAACTTGGTCAGAAGTTTGATCTAGATGATCTTAAGGCCGAGTTCGAACATGGGCCTTGCCAGTTCAAAAACTAGGTCATGGGGTCACAATCAGTAACGATGCACATTTTTAATTTACAGAGAAAATTATTTATAATATTATTGTTTTACTGAAACAAAAATATGAAAATAATCATTTGTAAGCATAAAATAAAAAGAAAATTTGTTGGATTTGGTGGAATTTCGATTTTGATTCACCAGTGATCATAGAAAAATATATTTTCTATGATCACTCATGAATTAAAATTGATATTCCACCCAATCCAACAAATATCCTCTATGGGTTATTGTTCATTTAATTCCAGCTGTTTTTTGTGGTTGTTGTTCTTTTTGCATTTAATCATGGGAGTTTTCATTGCAGACTATTATCTTTTAATGATGATGATATTAGGTGTTTTTAACAGACTACTGTTACTCCAATCTTGCAATCAGCACTTGCGATATGAAGAAAGCTTTGTTTCTGCTTCTGTTTTACCCATGGGAACTTGAATAAATGGAAATGCATGTTTAAATGTTAACTGATCAATTGTTTGCTTAATTTTGTAAAACAATCCACGGTTGATATTCAAGCCCAAGGGAATAGATTTTATTGTAGACGCACATGAAACATTCAGAATGAGAATATTATACAGTATGTTAAACCAAGACGGATGGATATGTTTTCTGTCTAGAAACAAATCATTTTAAGTTTGTTGAACATTGTTAGTGAAAGAGACACAGTCGATTTTCTTGATATTTATTTTAAATAATGTCTATTTAATTATTCTGTAAATACTGATTTGGTTCCTGAAAATTATTCTTAAAGGTGCGACTTTTTGTTGTGTAAGTATTTCTACATAACGTCTGCATGTTGTTGTAGTGGCTTTGTGAAAATAAACCGTGATTCCTCACTGCATGCAGTGTTTTATTTAGGTCAGATTTGTGGCCAAAATGCAGCCCCTTCCCTAATCTCAAAAAGTTTTTATTCCCAAATGTCGACTGCCTTAAATTCCCAATTATAGGTTTCAAACAAAAAAAATAAATTAATAATATTTTTGTTTATTTTTTTTTATCAAATTTTAACATTTAGTTGATTTACCTGTATATATAATATTGAAAAAAAAATCTCAATTTTAAAAGACATTGTATTTAAATAAAACAACAAAATACACCAATTTCCAAATTTTTGTAAAATATAATCTTTCTCCATTGATCCAAAGGGCCCTGGCCCCATAGCCAAAATTACGAAAAAACACTGGTGTGTAAACCCATTCAACATGTTACAAACGGAAATTGTATGGGGTGGATTAATAATTGAACTAATTAGCGGATTGGATTCCGTTGTGTCCCACTGTTTTGTTACATTCTAACTAAGGGAAATGAATAATGTAACAGCTTAGGTGGGGTCTGTTCGGGTTTAGCCGTAAGGTTACAAACTACAACTCACATAAACCTCAGGAAACACACATCTACGCACTTTAATGTAAAAAATAATAATGAATATGAGCTTGCTTAATTAAATACCATATAAACACTATTTGTCTGTTTGTGACACCTGGTAATGGTGACGCTTTGTGGTAAATGAATGTCAAACCGCTGATGAATTATAATGTTAAAAGTGCATTTTTAACAAAAGAAAAATGACTAGCTATCTCATTTGATTAATACTTCTATCATATTTAAAATTTTCCTCATTAATTTTGTCCATTGTTATATCTGTGAAGCTTTCCTTGGTAAAAATTACTCAAATTTTTTTTTTTTCTTTTTTTAATCTCAATTAGTTTTAATAATATATTTCATATATTTTGTGTATTTTGTACACAAATTTACTGTTTAATTGAAATTGTATTTTATATTACAGATCATTCAAAATTGATGTATTTATTGGGTTTGTTCGGTTGTATATTTAAAAAAATTTTTTTAGATATTTATTGGTTGTGAATTTATTGCCAATCAGCTGACTCAAAGTTTTAATAATGTTCATTGAAGTAGACAATGGTGTCCAAACATCCCAGTTATTTCTCCATATAAAGATACATTATAACATATCCCTAGGAGGGATCAGCTTGCTCGAAAACTCATCGGCCGCAAGTAAACGGGATGAACTGAGCTTCAATGTGGCGGAAAACATAGTAATATTTTTGTTCATCGCTCTAGAAAAATATTTCAAAATTAAGCCTAAGGCTGAAATGTGAAGTCAGCTGCATGAAATGTAAATATTCACGTCGTTGTAGATTTGGTGTATCGCGGGTGACGATACATTGTCACATTCTCCGCAGGAATGTCATAACATTTAGATGAGTCCTACTCTACTGTTTGTACTTGCCTTTTATGAACATAAAACATCACTGATCATAGAAATTGCTATTAAGGTGAAGTAACAAAAAAAGATGATGACAAATTTTGGTTGTGGAAATAGTCAAACAGTCTCAATGACTTAAGTGTACAAAACTCTATTTCATTTAATCATTAGTTGTCTATGCAGCATTTGGAACTATTTATTACAAATTGGTTAATTACATTTAAATGTTGGCGTAAGTGCATTTCTTATAAATTGCAATAACTCTGGAGAATATTGAATGATCCAGCAAAAACTTATTGGACATCAATGATCTCTACACTGATTTTGGTGCATTAAAAAAAAACAGAAGCAAATAAATGGTGGCGAATTAAAATATCCATCAAATATAAATGAAAAACATTATATTCTGAATATTTTTCCAATCTCAAATTCATTACAACTTTTTCAGAATAATGGTTTCTAAAAGAATTGTTAAGTTCAAAGGCTATAGATTCTGTTTATAGCTTTTGGAGTAGGTCCCCACGCTACAAAAGGAAAGGTGGTGTTTTCACTATTTTTATGCCCCCAAAGCTGGGCATATAGTGATCGCACTGTCCGTCCGTCTGAAATTCCGTCACACTTTGCATTTAGGTTTCGAAAAATGTGGAAAACACTTTGCGTTTAGGTTTACAAAAATGTGGAAAAAGGGGGCATATGTCATCCTATAATGGTGACAAGCCTTGTTTAACATGAAGTGCAGGCTATTTGTGACATCATACGTTTGCGACAATTTTCTGTCTGTTATTTACAATTAAATTATTCTATGAGGCGACTAGCGCCTGCAGTTACTGAATGGTTTTTGACAGAATTACAATCAACACCCATACAGGTTTCACCTTATTTTGTCCACAAAGGAGTCTGGACGCAAAAGCCGTTAATTCAATTGTTGGTCTTAAGGAGACTTGGTCTCGGGGTCTTTTTAAGTAGAATTGCGGGCTCCTGTTGTTGAATTAGTGTTTGTCTGTGACTAAATTAAGGGACTGGTACTGGTACTAATCTCGATGAATCCACCACTCATAGTATTTTATATAAAATTATAAAACAAAATGTAAAAAAAATATTGCTCAATACAAAAACACATTAACACCAAATCAGCAAAATATTCATCTGTTAACAGCAGTTTGTGTTTATTGTTTTCCATTCTATGGAATCGTGGAATTTTCTGATTTTCCGCATCCCTAGCATCTGTCAGTGACTCCCATAATTTACCATGAAATGTGGATGCACCGGAATAGAGACGCATGCATTGGAGACCTTGTGGAAAATAAAATATACATTTATCATTTACGTTTTTTCCTTTATTTCATCAGCCTAAATACATTTTTGTTTCTTTGAAAATGAATTTTAGTTTTCTGGAACATTTAATTCAATCTGGAGTCATTGTCATGGATATTGATTTCATCTTTCTTTCCCCCTCCCGAGTCTTTCTGAATTCATGAATGTTGTCTGGCTTACAGTTCATGGAACAAGGACAGGACTAGAATTGTTCATGGCAGACGGCACTTTTGCAACCCGCGATCTTTCATACATGTAGATAGGAAAAAAGTCAGCTTCTTATTTTTTGACATTTTTTTACATTCACCGTTCCAAAAGGACTATGACACATAAATTTTGGAGATGTCCTTAAATGAGGAATATTTAGAAATCTGTCAAACATGATTATACATGTTTGTCACAAAATATTTATTATTTTTAAATTTCAGATATAATGTTAGCATTATTGAAATAATCATTATTTCAGATTTGTATGCAAAGATGGAAATACAAAAATTGATTAATGACACGGATGAGTAAGCGCTCAGTGTGTCACACTTGGATATTAATTGCACCTATATATGACTGTCTACACTGACTGATGACTTACTGACAAATAATGTTCCCCTGCCCTCCGGCTACACTTTGCACACTGACACAGGACAGGTCGATACAAAAACAAAATTGGTTATTAAATACTTTCAATACGCATTTTGTACCAGAGGGCTTTACCTTTGACTGGTTTGTGTGGTCGGTGGGGACTGGTTATTGTTTAAGTGTAATTAATTATTAACGAGTTGTTAAATATTTGATAAGTTTGCAAAAGAAGGCTATACCTTCCCGAATATTTTATTCAATTTTGTGTTGTCATGCTCTATAAGAATATTGAAAAGTATAATTACTCCTGCAAAAAAGTTGGTTAAAAAATAAACAGTTCATGAACTTCAAAAAATGGTTAATCAATAAGTAAACAATTTAATTTATTGATCAGTCTTTCAAAGGTCAGTGGAGTGCAAACAGTAAAACAATTGTAACATGAGCTGTCTGACATGCACCCTTTCATTGTTTACCACAACTGTAAAGAATTAGAATTTTGCATGGCTGGTGGTCTTATTAGGTGGATCAGAAATACGAACCATAATTATATAAAATTGTATGAACGTTTTTAGAGGATTGGCAATTTTCTATTGATTTCATGAAATACCTTGTTTTGAACATCTTGATTATAATCATTATTTAAACATTAAAAAAAAAGTCTATATTATTTAGGAAAAGTTGTAAGTTGAGTTGACTAGGGCTCCAATGATCGTAATAAGACATAGAGTTTTCAGGACATTTAATGAAGTCGGGAAAAACGATTGGCTCCAATTTGTTACTAGAGGCCAATAAAACCATGAACAGATATGTACACATTTCATATTATTCATGCAGATTTGCAGACAACAACCCTACCCCCTGTGGGTACAAATAACAGTTACTTTCCTCCAGACAATAGGTACAGAAGAATATTCAGACTTGATTTGCTGCTCTTAGATTTCTCTCTCAATCCTGATATTTGTTTCTTGTCTGGAACCACCATTGACAGGTGCTGGCAACTTTATGATGCAAGCCACATGTTTTCTAGTTGATCAACACTGTTACATGTTATGTTGGCAGTTTGTTTTACAAATCATAAAGCTATGTTTATCTGGATCAAGATGTACAAAAAACTGAAATTCAGATGTATGTTGTTAGCAATAAAAGTAAGATAAGATTTATGGTCCTTAACAGGGGTACTGTAAAGGCCACCCCTGACTCTTCCATCATCATTCATGGCATGAGTCTGTGTGCATTCTAAGAAATTCTTATATAATAATTTATAATTTAAAATTGAAGCAGAATCCTGCTTTTTTATGCAAACATTTTGCAATTTTATCACTTTTGACTCCTCCATATTATATATAAAATATACTTTCAGGGTTTTTTTTGGCCCGATTTTATAGCCGAATAACGGCTATGTTCCCAATGGCAAAAGATATACTTTTTTCCCAAAATTTGGAAAAAAAATCCCAATTAAAAAAAAAAAATAAAAAAAAATTAAGAAGTGTCTAATGAGTATTTTATCACAATTTTATTTCAGTTACATGTAGCAAACTACATTATAATGATTTATATGATTTTGATCTTTTAATTTGAATTATTATACAGAGCTATATCAATATATATGGTTGTACTAAAGTGCTACCAAAGAAGGCTACTGAATTTATTTTCCCAATTTCTTGAAAATGCCGATAACATTCCCAATTCCAAAGCCATGGGCTATTTTCCCAAAAAGGGAAAAAAAAACCTGACTTTATAATGCACAAATGGTTGTAGGTTTTGTGTAAGTAATATATCAACATGTATACACAGCAACATGTGTAGACCATTCAACAAATATTCAGAAACAAAATATCAAGACTTCAGTATTTTTACCCCTAAAAGTTTTGATTGACCCCTTAAAATTTCAAGTAAAGGGATCATTTTACTCCTCAGTTTTTCAAAAGCTATTGGAATCCATTGTTCATGAACAGTTCATAAAACCATTTATTATAGTTTACTAGGTGTATAAGAACATTTCTGTTACATCACCAGACTTGCTTAGAATGATTTTTATTGGTGGAAAAACAAGTGTAAAGCTTTTAAATAAATCTATTTGCAGTAACTGACAGTAATTAATTATTTAATTCTAATAAATCCATTGATTTTACAATAAATCTCGCATGTTGAAGCAAATGCATTGAATTTAAAACAAATCTCTGATGTTGAAGCAAATTTTGTTGCACAAAATCACTACTAATCATGATTAACTGGAGCTGATTTCTTGCAGGCTTTCCCGATTCATGGGGAACT
Organism: Dreissena rostriformis; assembly: GCA_007657795.1. Taxonomy (NCBI): domain Eukaryota; kingdom Metazoa; phylum Mollusca; class Bivalvia; order Myida; family Dreissenidae; genus Dreissena; species Dreissena rostriformis. The sequence goes on along the minus strand of VMBQ01001814.1, from coordinate 141,672 downwards.
CTCATTACACCAGTGTTACATCAAACTTGCAACTATCTTAATCCGGACTGGCATGATAAAGTGATCTTTTTGTAGTCCCTTCATTTAATGGATGCTTTCAACAGTTATCTGAGATAAGGTTGCTTTTACATTACCAGCCATTTTGTAAGAAACCATTTAAAATACCTTGTAAGATAAAAAATGGACAAACAGAGTTCATTGACTTCAAACTTATACTTTTGACTAAATACAGGCTGTCTCAATCAACTAATTTTCGTTGCATTTTATTAATGAAGTATTTTATATTTTGTTCATTTGGGCACGTGCTGTCAGTGTTTATTAAGTCTTGACTTAGAGAAATAATTAATTTATTTGTGAATGTCTTCCAGATTTCTGTTAAAAAATGCAAATGAAATTACAGAAATGAAAAGAAGTTTAACTAAAATTGTAATTCAGTATACAAACTGGCCACATTTTTTGCTTGCATTCTATTAAGAAACTAAGCATTTGATTGTTTGGTCTGGACTATTGAATGGACAATTAAGCTTGACTAAGACTGATAGCCAGGTATGTGCAAGCACCCGTTAAACTCATCGCCTGGGGGCCCGCACATTCCCCAGACATTGCCTTTGGTCACAGTGGTCCCAGGGTTTATTTACTCCATATGCTTTTGCAATTAGTATTTAGGTAATAAAACTGCTGGAAATTGAAAAACAAGATGTCCCCATCCACTTAGAAATGTCTTACTTTATCAGCAAACTTTCAGCAATATGTGATTTATTTAAGAGGAATTAAAGATTTATTATTATGGTGATGACAAGAGCCTATGAACTGAGAATGGGAACCAGATGCTTTTACTATAGAGAGAATCTTTTGACCAGATCTTAATGTTCCTTTAACCGGAGTAGGCAATGGGTTTTTGGAATACATTTTAATGCCCTGTGTCACAGGGAGGGCTGTTTTTATGGCCTTTTTGCCAAGAATCCACAGGATATAGTTCTTGATGAATTCTAAGTGAGTGAACTATAATGAAGTTGTATTGAATGCAGTTTTCTCACAAAGGGAAATAGGAGATGGGAAAATAGGAAATGTCAATTTTTTCTCAAGGACCATTTTAAAACACTCTCCATGATCAGATTTCTTTTAAATTAAATGACTCGCAGGCTATTTAAACTTATAAATTATTGGAAATCATAATACAAATTTATAAATTGTCATACTATATTTTGATAAATACATGTACTCTGTCTCAGATTTATAAAAAATACGTCTTTATTTGTCAATGGAAATCGTCAGAATATGACGTATTTTATTAAACATGTACATATAGCTGTTACTATCTAAAACATGGTCTTTGAATAAATTGTATGTGTTCTTCATTAATTTATACAAATTCACTGGAATTTTGGTTGGTGCATCCTTAATTTTGTCTTCAAACTCCCAACAATTCATTTAACAACTTTAATTGTTCATTAACTTTTGAACACCACAAAACCAATATTTGTAGAAGTCAGCCCAGCCTGGTTAATTATTTTAACACTGCATGATGGGCTCAACACATCTGAACGAGAAGCCTTAATTAATTTTAACGAGTTTTGTTGGCCCCAGCAGATTTTCTCCCTGTTTTCTGTTTGCATTTTATTTATTCTGCATGCAGCAAAAACTAAGCTGCATGCCAAGAATGCTTTCATTCTGTAATAATTTCTTCAAGGCGTAAGCAAATTATTGGTTGTAATTTCAATTATTCTATTATGGCATACTTTGATTGTTTCTTTTATGGAAAGTTGATTGCAAATACAGTCTGTAAGATGAATTTCAAATAGAAATAGAAATAACTGTTGCTATAACAAATGCTATATTAACAATTAAAAAAACACTAAGAAATATAACAACAAACAAAAATGCATTTTAATTGCATAAACATATTTATAATGTTAAAATAACTGTTTGAACATGCATAAACATATTTATAATGTAAAAATAACTGTTTGAACATGCATAAACATATTTATAATGTTTAAATAACTGTTTGAACATTAATGTTTCAGTGCATACTAAAACAGGCTTATATCTTTGATTAACTTTTCAACATTCCCAGCCCAACTTGAAGGCCTTATATATAAATCTTCATTTGGGCACAAGTGTTCCAATTATCCAAGTATTGAAGCATGTGCCCTGACATTTCAGGCTTTTGTTTTCACAGGAAATCCTCGCTATTTTGGATAAAAACCAAACAGGACTGTAATTACTCTGACTCCAGACTTGTCAATGTTTGAATGCCACAGAAAAAGTAAACATTTGTTTGCCATTCACTCGGCACTTTGTCACATGACATTTTCCTTTGTAGCAGCCTGAGCGACTAGCAAGCCTAGCCTAGTGAAGGGGGTGAGAACAAGGCAAGAGTGAGTCAATGTCGCCCAACACTCTCACTTGTTTACCTCTACATGTATGTAGTAACTCTTGGATAATTATACAAGGGTGAGCCATTGTCTGATTGTCCATAGCTGCTATTGACTCTGGAGCTATTGTGTTCATATTTAAGGATCCCCGGCAATGTGTCTATCAGTGACTAAGATCATAATAAGCAAATGCTGTTACGCCAGACCTTACAACTCAGCCAAGTCTTAAAAGGCACTGTAATTGGATGCCCTAATTAGGGTACTTGTGTCGGTAACTTTTGTCGGTGTGTGCCGGAAGATTGCCTCTGATTAACTCTGGGTTAACGGTAAAAGGAAGATATGTATCTGTTACTTTCTTCGTCTTGATTGCATTTCTTGTTAAGGAAACTATTGGTGGAAAAAGATGTAATGCCTTCCGCAGTTGAAACAAGAATCATCATTGCTTAATCTAAATAATTCCTTTGGCTAGTTTTAAGTAAAAAGTAAACATGGAAATCAATTTAATTTGTAGCATGAGTTGTGAATACAAAAGTTGTTAATGTAGAATGGTAGACATTGAGGGGACTTGATTTGACAATGGCAGTAAATTGATTGTCATCGAGTCGTCATGGCCTGTGATTTGATTTTATTCATGTTCAAAATATTTTATCAGAGGTTTCACCAGTGATCCAGCATTTGGCTCTTGCAAATTTGTATCAGACTTCACGCAAATGGGTCGTGGTTACTAGAAAATAAAGAAAAATGTTTTCAGTCCTGAACTATTAAATATAAATGTTAAATCTGCACCTTAATAGCTCTGTGGTCAATATGATGCATAAAAGAATGTCCACGAGTACTAATAATTTCAGTTTCCACTTTGGACTTATAATTCTTTGAGGAGTTGTTATGAACATTATCTTAATTGAAATGAAACAACCATGGTGAAATTATCTTGGATGCCCCTAAGTCTAAGCCTTTGCTAACTCGCAGTAAACAGCTGCAGAACAAAATATTGGAAGAAACATTGAACCAGTTATGTGGCTGCATAATAGTTCTATCTAAATTATCACTTAAGTAGCTGTTCCCAAATTCTATAATCATTTGCCTATCATGCCATTTAAGATAATGACCTGTGATAATAGCATGAAATCTGCAGCCATTAGCAGCTTATATCAAGCTGTAGCGTAACCCTGACCAGGGGTCCTAGGAAGAGGTGAGGGCCACTAATTAATAAGCCACAAGGTCAACATGGGTACATAAATATATACTGCGCCTGTGTATGGTATGTAGATGAAGTGTTCATTCTGTACTTAAACTGCATTTTTATTTGAGCCTCACTCTGGGAAAGCTGGGATTTATGCATGTGCGCAAAGTGTAGTCCCAGATTAGCCTGTGCATTCTGCACAAGCTAATCAGGGACAACACTTTCTGATTATAGACTGCACAGGCTTATCTGGGATGACACTATGCACATGTGTTAAGCCCTGTTTTCCCATAGTGAGGCTCATATTACTTTGGGGACCCTTGAATGTGTCTCCTCCACATGTACCTATACAACATTTCTCTTATTATATGGACCAATCAAATGTTTGTACAAATGTGTTCACTGCTGTTGATTGCTGTAATAACCATTAACTTTATTCTTTGACACTTTTTCATTGCTTTGGTGTATGTTTGATAAGCTTGATCACTAGGAAAGTACACACATGTGTTTATAGCAAATGTTCCACTTTATATAAATAAATGTCACATTAAGCGGAATTTTCTCTTAGTCATTATACAATTAATTATCCTGCTAATACAGTATGCTATCATCGTTGATACAGAAATTGAACATAAAAATAAATATCAGTGAATAATTACACCGAATTTTGCCGTATAAAAGCAAGTGTAAAAGTCAATTCTTTTTAGAGATAAGCCTGGTATGTCAAGTGCAAATTCAACCTTTTTTCTGCCCTGTAACAGTGCGAGATGGTCATTTGTTAGGTGTAAATCTTTGGTTAGTTATCAATGTCAATGTAGGCTCACTGAAAGCTATCGCTGGGTTATCTCAGGTCTGATAAAGTGACAACACGCTGCTGAGAGGGAACTGGGCGACAGCAGCTGACTGGTTGCTCAGATTTTCTCACTGGCCACATAGACTGGTCCCTTTGAGTCATGTACAAAATGTGACAGAAAAATCAAATGACACAAATAAAATATTTCCATCGGATAATATGAAATTAGTTCAATCAAAAATGAGATTTTACATTTCAATTTAATAATTTTGAAACAACACTTGTCTATGTTTTTTAGAACACACATCAAAATATAACTTAGGCCATCGTTTTTTATCTTTCGGTTTACAAACTTGCAGTTTGAAAACAAATTTGGTTGTGGAATAAAAATAAAATTGAGAAAATTTGTCTTATCTAATTTCCTCTGATGTCAATAATCAACAATAATTAAATAAATCGTAGGACACAACTTTGTATTTGACTGCTCACAATGATTTTGTACAGTGACGTTCTTGAGTCATTTTGTGGCGACCAGTCTAATCGGAACAGAAGTTCAACATCACTGGCCCAGTGATTGATTAATTTGCATAATACCGTTGTTATCAGTAAATAACTGGAGCTAATCCACAGATTAAATGGTGGCAGATTATTTGGCTGAGATATTATTGTCAGCAGTCAAGACTTTTATCAGGAAATTGAGGAAATGTCATCTAAAACCATTTAGAGATTATGAAAGGAGCTCAGTTAATTACTATAGCATTATGGACTTGGTGAGAGATAACAACTGGAGTTTTGGGAATTACTTTAAAAATGAAATATTTTAAGAATTAATAAAATATTTTAAAATCATCAAATCTCAATACAACTATTAATTCTTAAATCGTTATTAAAAAAGTATTTTATTTAACAAGTTTGATTTATATATTTGTCAGATTATGTTATCTATCATTTTAAGTGTGACATTCAGTCATGAATCAATAAAGCAGGTTCAGATTTCTACAAACTAATCATAGTTGACAAATCATTGGTAATATTTCAAGGCATTACGAAGCCAAGAAATGATACATCAATACAATTGCCTGTAATGTAACCCTAATAAAATATCAACATTTGACACTCGTAACTGCAAATCATCGGGGAAAACTACTGGAGAATCCGACTGAAACATCGCATGATGGCATGAAAACTCTTTGGCCACGCGTTATTGGGTCCTCGGAAAGCTATCACTCCCAAACAAACGGGAACATCAATATTTTCGGTTGTCTGCCGGAGCTGTTTTATGAACATACGAGGCGAAAGGTGTCCAGTTAGAAATAAAAAATCATGAATTTCCCATTTGATCGGAGAATGGTTTCATTTGGAGGCAAGGTCATCCCCCCAAAATGGCAAATCAATATAACAAATTACAAGGGTCTATTAGGCAACGGGATAAAATGTGTTTTATGCTGTGGATTTGAAACTCTGCCTGCATTTTATTACTTGTATCATTAGTATCTTGTTCAGAAGTGTTGTTTCTTACCGAAACAGAGTTGTAAAAATTGGTAGTAAAAAAGTATATTACTTCTATATATATGCATGTAGATAATCCAACTCAGTTACTGGTATATTTTCAGTAACAAATACTTAAGACCAGAAAGAATTCTAGTATGTCATTTTCCCTATTTGATGGCTTGAAAAAACCTGGACAATTGTAATGATGTCATAAATGTACAAGACATAATTGCGTCATGATGCCATGTATAACATTATCTTGGGACAGCTCTTGTTACGTTTATTTAAGGAAAAAAAATTGCAAACATCCTCTACTTTGATATGTTTTCTTGAAAAGGTTCAGATAATTTGTTTATAATCATTCATAGCCTTATGTGGTAGGACATAAAGATTTTAATTGAGATTCATGGCATTATGATTACATACTTTTCCCCCTTGTGATTAACTGTCATTCAAGTCCACAGGTGCATTTCACAGTGTAGCCAAACAATGCAGTTATGTAATGGGAACATCCACAAATAACGTAAAAAACACCAAAAAAGGTCAGAATGTTATGACGACCAAGTTTCCCCAGCGATCAAGTTTATCTGCAATAACTGGTCTTATCACGATAAGCAGACTATGTTTGGTTTAAATAATGGAGATATGATGATCGGATGGCTTTAAACGATAATCTCTCAACCATCGAATAGAGCATGCCTTGCCTTGTTGAATTTGCTTGCTTCACTGGCTTGTTGGCTTTACAAATTTGGCTAAATCTCAACAGCTTTCATGTGCGGTGTTTCTCAAGGAAAGAATCTTTTGAGAAATGGCTGCATTCAAAACTGATGTTGCTTTTTTCTTAAGTGATGCTTTCACAGAAATTATAATCTTTACTGGATTATAATAACAGTGTGTTGAGAAGTAGTTAAAAGAAAATATCTGACTTTTATAATTACATTCTGTATACACTGGTAAACCCACAATATTACTATCCGCATTTCATAATGGCATGACAATTGCTATTTACTGCATATAATATAATGTAGTAATTTCCATTAGATTAATAGGTTTGAAGCTAAACATTGAAACGCAACCAAAGTACAGTGTAAAATTGAAGACCAAGAAACAATTCTGCGTAACCAGCATTTGAGTCTACCTTAAAACACTAAAAACAAAAGCAAGGAGCACTTTCCCCAAATGGAATTGCCCATTCCCGCTCAGAGCATTTCTTGAGAGTTTGTTTGTCGAAGCAATCCTATAATTAGAGTGTATTTTCAAAGACAACTGGCCCACTTGAGTGGTGATCATAATGTACAAATGTTTTCAGCAAATGACAGAGTGCATTTCTCCAAACTCCAAGACCCTATCAATCAGTGTTCAATGATATGTAATTATTGAAAACCACCGGCACTCATTGGTTTCATGGAATGAAAATTGACCAATTCTTAGATCTAGCCTTTGCATGTTTGAAATCTTTGGGAGTTTTGTTTGTCTTTTAATCTGTTTTCAATTGCCCCATGCAAGCTTATAAGAACTAGTTGGAATATTTTTTGACTTTGACAAGTTTGTGAAGTTTGATATAAAATGGATGTATTTCTTGGCTGCTTTAAATACATTAAACCAGAGCTCCAGATGATGTGTTCAAAGGCATTTTAAATATTTAAAAGAAACAATTTAGATTCCAGATGATGTGTTCAGAGCATTAAAATCTTAAAAAGAAACACTTTAGATTTAAAATTTTGGCGTTAAGATACGCAAATAAAAAAAATCTATAAGAATTCGAAATTTGTATTTGTGGGTAATGTTACAAAAACGAAATGAACAGTTTCAACTGTCAGGCAGTTTTGACTCCTCTAGGCACTCAAAAAAGCATTTAGTGAAATTCGTTCCGCAACGACACAAAACCCTTTTAGGGGCCAAATGACACACATGTAATATGTTGTAGCACTCATGCTCTGTGAGTCAGAGATTCTTAATTGGAACTCAGTCACGCCATCATACCTACATTTGCATTCCATTGTATTAATATCACGTTACAAAACAAAGTTAACGCAATCAGGCCCCCCTCCAGATATCATTTTTAAAACATTCTATAAGGTTTGACGCTGTCACAGTTATGCGGGGGGAATGTGTTGTATCTTGAAACCAATACTCCTTAAAAAGATTTGACATGATGAAAAATGGATAGTGTTGAGGGATAATTTAATCACACTGTTGTCATGTCAAACAGTGTTTGTATAAAATGGATATATTTTGTATTTCTTAATATTTGAGAGGCTTAAATCACATTCTCTAGGGGTTGAAACACCGGTCTTGTACTGAGATAATATTGACATGTACTCCATTTAAATTTGAAAAGTTTTGCCACATCAGACGGAGATAAAGTTTTGTATATAATCAGAAATTGTTTTATCAACCTTTGACAACCTAATTATAAACAGTGTGTGCCAATTAAAAGGGCCAAATTATGGTGGCCATACTGTCCAGTTTTGAGTCCTTTCATGTAAAAAATTGGCATTAATTAATTAGGCAAAAGCACCCATTCTGAAAGCAATTTTAGGGAATGTTGATTGAAATTCACAGTTATTATTCATTTTAATTAATTTATTGGTTTTGAAAAGTATTCTTTTCATTCAGAGGTGCAGTGATTCTTCAAATTGCAAAGTGCTTGTCTTGTGGCAAGTGCACTTATTGGTTTTAAAGAAACCCATTCTGGTTTTAAAGAAACCCATTTGGAAAGCAATTTAAGGGGATTTTGATTGAAAGTCACAACAATTATTTCTTTTAATTTACTTATTTTTATGCACCTGAAGGGTCTGAAATTCCGTCACACTTTGCGTTTAGGTTTTGCGTTGAGGTTTTGCGTTGATATTTGGCATGCATGTGTATCTCATGGAGCTGCACATTTTGAGTGGTGAAAGGTCAAGGGTATCCTTCAAGGTCAAAGGTAAAAAAAATCAAAGCGGCGCAGTACTGGGGCATTGTGTTTCTGACAAACACATCTCTTGTTTTTGAAAACTATTCTTTTCATTGAGGTGCACTGTGATTGTTCAAATCGCAAAGTGCTTGCCTTGTAGCAAGTACTTATTGGTGCAGTAAGAGCTCTGTCAACAAACAATTATCAACAGTTATCACAGGCCATTGAAATGATAGAAAGTAGGCACTTGTGACCAGCAATAAAATGGTCATAATTTTATATTAGTTTGCTTCTCTATCAAAGTCGTGATGTTCCAGTATTTCAATACAACAGAGCACTATCTCAATAGGAAATGTGATTGCGTCTTTTATAGTATTGAGCTGACCAATTGCTTTGGTGTAACCAGTGCAGTAAAGATTATGCACTTAATGTTTCAAACTTTGATTACAGTGATTTGAACCAAAGTTATGTATGTTTGTATGCTTTGTACGCTTCTGATCTTCTGTTGATCTTTGACATGGATGTTTATAATTGTGAAAAGAATGAGGATGGTTAGAATATAACCTATGTAAGGCATCGGCTGATAATACATGGAAGAATACAGCCATTTGTCATGTTCAAGTTATTGTTATGTTTGCCTTTAGAAAACGTCCGACAAGACAGGCTTTCAGTCGCCATGTTTGCACAACACTTCATCATATTGATGGCCAAAGTAAAGCAGAGCCTTGTGGCTTGAACTTGAGGAATCGTCAATATTATGATGGCATGAACTTGAACAAGACCGCTCAAGGAATCATTCATACCGTGAATGGCGGCCTACTCAACTTTGCAATAATCTCCCTTGTTCTCTCTCCCCAACGGAATGTTAGCTGTTGGCAAAATAAATACTAAAAGGTATCGACTGTTGGATCTAGTCCTGTATTGGAAAAACAATCAAGTTCATTTGTAAGGGGATCTGTTTTCATTCAGTACTGATGGGAGCTTTAAAGTTATATGACTGGCATATAGAGCAAGGCATGCAAACCAGACAAAAGTCGTGAGCACGGTTTTTCGATGGGGAGTTCCTGGGTCGAAATGGGCCGCATGTTTCAGTCGCGGCCAGATCTTCGTGGGCAAATGTGGCAAAATTGTTGGAACATATCAGCTTGAGGTTAATTATGGTCTTTCAAAGAGCATTTGTGGAATTGGAAATGCTGCAGATAGCTCCTCTCTTGGGCATATTAAGATAGGATCTGTCCACAATGGGCCAGAATTCATCAGAACGTTGATCTGGTCATATCACTTTATTTATGACACGGAGATGGCAGAGGGCAGTGAATTTACTGTAGGGAAATCCTCATTGCCTGACATGATGTATCAAGTACACGATGTTTCATTTAAGGGGGGCCAGTAAGTCTCCGGGAGTCTTTTGGGCATCAGAGTCGATGTCAGGTTGTGCTACATGAGTTTCAAGCACTTGCACTTAGTAACTTAGTTCATGGGATGTCGTACCTAAATATGGGAGCATGCTCTTATAATTATCAGTAATTGAAACACACACAAAAATAGTGTGTAATGATACCTAAATACTTAATAAAATTATCAAGAAGAAAATTTTATAATTTTGATATTCTTCTCAATATAGTAGTTGGTTCAGTTACAATTGCTTATACTATTAAGTCTGAGTTGATCATAGTTAGCAGACGTCTCTTGAGAAATGTCACAATCGCCGTCAGAATGTTAAAAGTTGAGCATAGCGGGGAATAACCAAACTTCTGATTCCGTAAAAAATCTTTTTTTCTCCAAGTGGCGACAATTTGACAGCATCATTTCACACTGTGGGTTGATGTAGGCTTAAATGGAATTAATTACCTCGTGAAGAGATGCGTGTGTGTTTTGGAGAGCTGATGTGTGACACGCTGGTAGCAGGGATGTCTCATTGTGTTGTTTGTCACACGTTCTAAGAGCGGTTGTTTGCTTTAGTGGGGTTTCCTCCCTGTCACAGGACATTGACGAGCGTATCGTAGAAATTCTCTTAATTTTAATGGCTTAATGTATAGGAATCTGAGAGATGAACAAAGCAGTTAGAAATTGGCTACATTATAATGATAGCTTTCATTCGGTATCTTTGACTGTTGCCTAAATTTTATGAGTATTTCCTTAGTTAAATGCCAAAAAGGTTGCGCTATTTATTACTTCACCAAAATTGTTGTTTTACATCAGAATCTCATAATTTTGGTGACATTGTGTCTTCCAAGATAATAAAGTATCTTCCTTTTAATGGAATGTCAGAGATCACTAATGAAACATTACACATTTACAAATGGCTGTTATGGTAAAAGGAAGTTGTTATTATAGAAATAAAAGTAAACACTGCTATCACAGACTCCCTTTTGATCAAAGCTTAAGATTGGTCGTCTTGGTCTTATGGTATTTTGAAAAAATTGACTAATTTATGTGACGTCATAAGATGACAAAGCATATAATAGAGCCATGTTTGAATAAAAACTTTATTGGTATATAACTTCCAGAATCCAGATTAAATCTTGTGGTATTGTATACCTATAGATAATCTGCCTGAAATACTGGTGTATTTTTGGTATCAAATACAGAAGACGCGATCAGAAATCTTTATCTCACAGCGTTAAATCCATTTTCGTATCAAACGGCTGGAAAAAAGGAACTAGTTTTATGTGTTATGTAGCTTAAATATCCATAACATTCTGAGCGGCATTGGGAGAAACCTGTTCTATTTTAGACACGCACAATAGACTAGTACGTCATGCGATATATTCATGCATGTAAAATCTTAGTTTTAAATAAAAATTGTTTTTTTTTTTGTATTTATCATAAGGAGGTATGTAATAACTGTAATATTACAGGACTGTGGTGTTCCTTTATGCAACATCACACAGGTTGATTGTGTGACATTGCAACATCACAAAACTCACGCTGCAATCCACCATAACACCACAGTCATGCAATATTCCCTTTGTATCAAGCAAGCTCTGTCGTCTTAAGTAATCCAATCGCATTGAAAGATGATTTGTACATGCAATCGCCTTGTGTGTCTTTATAACTAAGCTGGTGGACACAAAGATGCGATTGATTCCATGTTGAGAAATCTTGATACTGCTTCCGCATAAATTGTTTTCTTCATAAAAACCCGGTCTAATACCTACGAATATCATATGAATGCTCTTGTTCAGACAAAAATGCTTACATTAATTTAATAAGACTCTTGTATTTGTTTCCTCATTTATTATGGCCATTTTATTGAAATAGACGCAACACATCAGAAATTGATATGTATCTATACGTTCCTTGGCATGTTTGCTATTCTAAAAGAGCTTTTATTGCTAATATAGCCTAGAAACAAAATGATCTGATATTTGGGATTTCATACATTTTTTTTATTGTTCTAAGAAACCAAATATTTCTCCATTAAAACTACTTTGCATGTTTTCCCCATAGAAATCATATTTAATTAATTTATCTGATGGCATTCAAATGTGCATTAAATTTCAAGAAACACATTAAGTTTGCAGTACCCTATTCTGTTTGAGTATACGCACATTATAATTACACTCCAACAAGAGTGTTTTTGACAGTTTTCTTATTAAAACATGCAGATAAAAGGCAAAAAAACTGCATTATTAGAGCACTTGGTTGTAATTCTATCCAACATCAAGCAACTTTCAGTTAAGTGAATGTTGAACACGAAAACTTGGACTGCAATTTAAAAGTGGCCTCATCAGTAGAGTTTATTTGAATAGTGTTTGTTTTGCATGGAAACATGTTTACACTATAATTTCAAAATTGTTTGACTTGGTCTTAAATAGCTAAAGTGTAATAACAGCCAACGACTGTAGTTTTATCAAGACGGGCCTTCTGTAAATTTGCTGTTGGGATTATGATGTTCTTTTTGTCGAGTGGTGCTGGTCTGTGGTTGTGCATTTCGAGATTTTGATCAATCGCTGTTTTTATTTTTTTTTAATTATTTTATAAATATTTAGAGTGCATTTGTTATGACTGTGAGAAAAGAATTAGTGTTTTTTTTTACAGATGTAATTTTCAAAGGTTTTTAAATGTAAATTCTAAAAAAAGGCCACCTTGCCAATTTATTTTAAAACACTATCATGACAGGGTTTCTTTTCATTTTCTTAATGCTGCCTAATTGCTGATCAACATATTTTTCTGTAACAGCCACGCAAAAGACACAAATGTCTACGCTCTGCTCTTTGTTCTTCCCACAAACTGCTCAAAGAATGCAAAGTACAGTTAAGAAAATTGCATTGATCATTTAACTATATGTAAACTTAAAAAAAACGTGCATGCTGCAGGTCCTATTGGCTGTGTTCTCAACATGCTTGTAATTTACATGCCAAAAAAAAATCCTCATTTAAAACAAAAAAAAGGCAAACTTAAAGAAATGTACATAATTTTCACTGTTTTTCACCATTGCTTAAGTAGTACATCATGCTTGTATTTTTTTACATGCCAAAAAAATATCCTCATTTGAAACAATAAAAAGCCCAACTTAAAGAAATGTACATAATTTTCACCGTTTTTCACCATTTCTTAAGTAGTTGAAACGCCTTGTTCAAACAGTGGCCGCACAATTGCCATTCGATGTGACAATAAATGTTGAGCGTTGTCACTTGAGGCAGATTTATGGCATTAAAGTATCTTCTTGTGTCTCACCTACCTTGCCAGAAACCCTGCTTTATTGCCGGTGATAATCTTGTATTATTGCTCAGAGTTGCCGGCCCAGTTGCTGATAAGGCAGACCTGCTCCCTGTAGTGGCACAACTTCCTTAGAACAAGCACTTACGGACACTCACCAACAATCCTATTGCTTCAATTTGTCAATTTAAAATTGTTTATGTACAAAAAATCTTCTTGAATTGCAATTTTATTTTTATTTCTTGATGTACATGCCATATGAATGCTACAGAAAATAATAATATTAGCATAATCATATAACAGATAGAAAACATATAGAACTTTATATGTTATGAAACAAATAGAAAAGTATAGAACTTGTGTTATGTAAATTGTCTAATGGGGCATAATTATATATACAAATACATTTAATGCTCACAATTCATATTTATAAGATTTTGCCCGCAAACTGGTCAAAATGCAATCAATTGATTGGGTAACTCAGCTTAGACATCTCGTGTCAATTGTCATAATGTGAAAAGTGACTAATTAGTAAATTATGAGGACAAATTGAAGCTGTCCAGGACAAAAAATAAAAGTGTTTCCGAATTAGTATTAGTAGAGTTGTATTGGTCCATAGAACCTGGTGTACATCATGTCCGCACATGGTGCTATTAACATTGATTTTCACAGGGAATTATTTACAAGGCTGGCCTGGTTTATTGCAATTTTGATCAGGAAAGAACGCTGGAAGAACATTATACGTCTGTATTAAAGAGAATACAGAATGCGGATAAACAGTCGCCTTGATTTATGCTGCTATAAAAATAGACAACTCATTTCACTCATACTGTTTTAGTGTTAATAAATATTGATTATTTATTGATTAAAATTTATTGATTAAAAACATATCTTAAACTGAAGGCATTTCATTTTGAGTTCAGATAAAAATGTATTTGATCTATAAATATTTATACTATTTAAATAGTTTACTTACATATTCACATACTTCAAACCCATAGTGTAAAGGATGAAAGGATGCAGATTAATTTTTCATGCACTTTATGCATCTGGTTAAATAGGCATCGTTAGCTGTAACCAATTGACCTGAAACAAGCCTTCAATAATAACTGTTATTATCGAACAATGACTAAGAATGCTTAATTAATAATATTGATTAATATTCTTTAGACAATGGTGTATACTAACTATCATGACTAGAGAAGTGAATAACTGTTTGTTTAAATTTACGTTAAAGAAACCGCAAAATGTAAATATTGTTTTTATTCTTTTCAGAGAACACTTTATTGGACACATCAAAAACAATATCTGGTGATTTGAACTGGACAAAGAAGATAGTGCCTGCTGATCCACCAGACCAATTCAATGGAGGGGTAAGTTCTGCAATTGAACCCAAAGTAAATCTAAAAGACCTTACCAGGAAATGGAATCAAATGAATGAATGAGCAAGAAAAAAACTAATTGACCTCATCATGTCATGGAATCATAAACATTGTCCTGTAGAAAAAAAAATCACCATAATAATGAATATTTCTAGTTAATATAAATAAGGAAAAAAATACTTCAAGGCTACACACCACTAATGTTAACATTGAACTTATGATGAGTTTGATAAACAGTTTGTTTTCGAACAAATCTGTAGAAAATGTTTTGGCAATGAATTTGGAACATAAGTATGACCCAAAGTCATTGAGACTTGATTGGTTCTAAATAAAAAAGGGCTCATGCTGAGAATATTATTGTTGGTGTTAATTCAAAGCTGTTGGTGTTAATTATATTTCTATTGCTAATCTTGAAAACTGCAGAGGTTTTAACTGCTTGTGTTATCAAAGAGATGTGAAGACAGATAATTTGTAAAGGATTTCTCCTGAAATTAGCTCCGTATGGGTCTTGTAATCCCTTATATCCTGATGCTTACAGAACGTACCAGTTTTCTGGGTGCAGATGAACATAAAAATATTATAACATGCTTTCCTGAAAGCTTATTGTGTGGAGATTTAATATGTTGAAATAACAAATGCACACCATTTTTGATGAAAGATAAGTTTTATAATCTTAAATACATGAAAGTTCAGCTGCGTCCGATGGTGGTAAAAAGGCGCTGCGTTCCAGTTACAGAATGGAAATGTGTTCTGGTTGTAATGTGTTGAGAGTTGTAATGTGTTGAGGGTTGTAATGTGTTGAGGGTTGTAATGTGTTGAGGGTTGTAATGTGTTGAGGGTTGTACTATATGTCACTGACCTACACATCGTATTATAACTGGCACATTTCCAGGCGCTGAAACTGCTGCCAAATAATGATGGCATTGAAGATAATAATATTATTAATATGAGCCATGTTATGGGAATATGTGGCTTAATGCATGTGCTTAATGTATGCGAGTACAGTGTCGTCCCAGCTGATAAGCACAGGCTAATCAGGAACTACATACTCTGCCTTGAATGCGTTTCCTTTGAAAATCAGAAAGAGTCGTCCCTGATCCGCCTGTGCATACTGCACAGGCTAATCTGGGACAACGCTTTACACGCATGCATTAAGCCCCATTTTCCCAGAGTGTGGTATTTACTTTACAAGAGATCGTATTCAACAAACCCCTGTAAGTTAACCATACAATTCCAAATCCAGTTGCATCAATTTTTTGAACCACAGAATGTTTTACAGCCTCCCAACAAATCACAAGGCACTATGGAGAGCTGATTGAAACCTTCTCCAGATTATTACATGTCTCACAGAAGGACACCAATAAGCACAACTGATATATATTGGTTTGAAATGAGGACAGATTGTTAAATGTTATTGTCGCTGTTGGCATCAAACTGACTGTCAGGCTTGTATATTTCCCTTGTATTGGTTAGAATGAAAATAATGGAGAATTTAATGCAATATATTTGTTATTGAGACCATGGCAGTTTTCACCTTAAAATGTCAGTAGAGAGCAACTATAAAGGTTATGAGAATATGTTTATATTTGGCAGAGATTTATTTGCATGGTCTGATGTGGAACGAACTTGACAGATTGTTTTGGAGTTGTATAAAGTTTATAAATATATCATTATGTCAGTGTATACATGTACCTTGTTGAAAGTCACAAGTTTTTTTTACAAAGGTTGTACTTGATAAGATAAAAGCATTTTGTTTGATGTCAAAATAATTCAGTATTTAAGTTGTATTTTAGATGTAAATGATGTATATTTTATCATTTTCAAATTTCATGTGTTTGTACAGTTAAAGGTTAAACAAATTATGATTCTGTTGAAATTCAAATACATTATGTCTGACCTAGAATCAAATCTGACACCAAATGATGGTCTTTTTACCATGAAATATGGTCAACCATGGTAGACAATGTTTTGTTAAATAAATGGCCGTTTAACAAAACATGGTATACCATTGTATAGTATAGTTAGATGGGCTTTAAATGTCATGAACGTCCATAATGTTTAAAGTCTCACAATTCAATTGGGATTTAAAAAAAACACAAGAAATTCAGTGTTCTGGCACCTAAATTACATGCATGCAAACAACATGTGCATGTCTGAATAATACATACTATGCTTAAAATGATGCTAGTTTTTATAGAATCATCAGTCAATTCCAACAACATTGGTTTATTAACCATGGTTGGCCATGGTTTCACATGGGAGGCAATGATAAGATGCTTATTTCTACCATCGTCAGCCATGTTCATGACCATGGTTGTTCACGGTATGTGATGGGTGACCATAATAAAACATGGAACGCTTTCAAAATCAATGATACACTGTGATGACCATGGTCGCCATTTTGCTTGGGAAGCTTTCAAACAGTGTAATAAGCTATAATTAAACTTATTAATAATTACAATCTATCACATAACAGAAACCATGCTAACTCGCTTTAATGCTGTAAATTATAGTATATTCCATTAATGATAATATATTAAAACACATTTGTACCTTGTGACATTCTTGATAGTGACTTTGTAAGGTATCATTAGTTCAATGTGATAGATAATACTGATCACTGGTTGGGGGCGTGGCCGCGATAGATAACGGTCACAGTCAGTAAGTGTGGAGCGTATAAACGTCCTGTGTCCCCCTGGGGGTGGGGAATGTAAAGTTATTTTTTTTTCAAACTCGCTGATTGTGAATAGATAAGCTAATGGTGTGGATTTTCAGTTTTGACAGTGATTGTCTTTGTTTATATTTCACGTCACAGTGTTTATATCCCATACAAACAGTCGCAACTGTTATATATTCACAAATGTGTAATATTTTTTGGCTTGAAGGCATTTTTTGACTTGGATGAAGATGGATTCAGAAATCTGATTCTTTTGTTTAATTAAACCTTGCTATAGTTGAGCAGTTTTTCAATGTAGTTTTATTTTCAGTGAAGACTATATCATTTCTTACATAAGTATTTTGTATGAACACAATTTTGCATATCATTGAATTTGGTTAAATAAATAATATGTTGACAGGAAACATTATTTTTGCATAAACAGTGCTAGATAAATTATTGTTTGACAACTACTTTTTTTAAGCAACATTATGTCTTTTGATTCAATAGCTGCAAGCTGTCTGCATATCTCAATTTTTATTTTAACCCCTTATTCAAAATAAAACATTTAACCATATTGTTTTTGTAGGAAGATTTATATTTACTTAACATGACCTCTTTAGAAGCTATGGGGAAATATTGTTGAAATATCTCTTCAATAACTGGCGCCAGTGTTTGAATGAAGAGTCTATGTACACTTGTATGGAGGCAGTCTCATATAAGAGTGGATCCAATGTGAGCCTCACTCTGTGAAAAGGGGGTTTAATGCTTGTGCGTAAAGTTTTGTCCCAGATGAGCCTTGCAGTCTGCACAAGCTAATCAGGGACGACATTTTCCGTCTAAACTGGATTTTTGCTAAGAAGAGAGTTTCTGTAAACGAATAATATCTATAAGCAGAAAGTGTTGTCCCTGATTAGCCTGTGCTGACTGCACAGGCTAATCTGGGATGACACTTTGCACAAATGCATCAAACCCCTTTTTCACTGAGAGCAGTCCATATAAACTGGTTACAATAAAGGTCTGGAACATTATAATAGATTGCAGGGGTTTTTATCTGATTTTGGGGAAAGGGCCTGGCCTTTTCTGAGGGGAAAAAATTAAGCGCGGAAAGGCAAATTTGGGGAAAAAAATCGCTCGAAACACCGGATTTTGGGGA
>VMBQ01001814.1:43435-117183 GCA_007657795.1 Dreissena rostriformis | reverse complement strand
GAATTATGTCAAAATCTCCAAGGTCAAGGTCACACTTTGAGGTCAAAGGTCAAAAATGGCCATAAATGAGCTTGTCCGGGCCATAACTATGTCGTTCATCAAGGGATTTTGAAATCATTTGGCACATATGTTCACCATCATTGGACGGTGTGTCGCGCGAAAGAATTACGTCAATATCTCCAAGGTCAAGGTCACACTTTGAGGTCAAAGGTCAAAAATGGCCATAAATAAGCTTTTCCGGACCATAACTATGTCGTTCATTGTGAGATTTTAAAATCATTTGGCACATTTGTTCACCATCATTGGACGGTGTGTTGCGCGAAAGAATTACGTCGATATCTCCAAGGTCAAGGTCACACTTTGAGTTAAAAGGTAAAAAATGGCCATAAATAAGCTTGTCCGGGCCATTACTATGTCATTCATTTTGAAATTTTAAAATCAATTTGCTCATTTGTTCACCATCAGTGGACAGTGTGTCGCGCGAAAGAATTACGTCAATATCTCCAAGATCAAGGTCACACTTTGAGTTCAAAGGTAAAAAATGGCCATAAATGAGCTTGTCCTGGCCATAACTATGTCATTCATTGTGAGATTTTAAAATTACTCTGTACTGTAATTTGGTTAACAGTCATTGGATGGCGTGAAATGCGAAAGAATTCGAGAGTTCAAAAGTCAAAATGGCCATAAATGATAATGGCGTAGTAATTCTAAACAAAATGCCATAAATTAGCTTCTCTTGTTTTGTGAGACAGCATGCAAAATATTCTGTGTCAATGCAGCATGTTTTCACACTAGGAATGCGTTTTCACACTAGGAATTTGTTTTCACACTAGGAATGCGTTTTCACACTTGGAATGCGATTTCACACTAGGAATGCGTTTTCACACTAGGAATGTGTTTTCACACTTGGAATGCGTTTTCACACTTGGAATGTGTTTTCACACTAGGAATGCGTTTTCACACTGTAGATTGAACAGATCTGTACATAACATTTATTATACTTTATGGTTTCATCTCAGTGGAACTGTAATTCACAAATCTAATTAGGCGCATGTAAATATTTTATGTGATTCATCAATAAACGGAGCAACAGTATATTTGGTAGGGAATGAAACAATTTTTACTACATCAGTCACACACTGATGATATACAGATAGGCCGAAAGTGGTAATGCCTCATGCCTCATTAATGCGTTGGATAATGTTGAAGTATTTATCATTTAAAAGTGCATAATGTAGGAGTTGTTTATATTATATTGCATTTTTATCAGAGATGATTATGCAATTTAATAGTATAAATAATATATAAACAGCTTCATTCATTTTATGTTTGTACAATACATAAAGAAATAAAACAGAAAATAAGTTAAAAGTGTGTATGAAATACAGTAACTGATCTTTGTTTAATTAAACATTTAAATGAGATATTTAAAAATAGGCACACATCTGAAGCAAAATTACCTGTATTTGTTTGCCTATTACCAGTACAACTTAAAATGGGAATATAATTTACATTATAATATGGTAATTGTAACAAATATTTTGCTATGGAAAGTATAGATATATACTTCTCTGCCGCAGTCAGGACCATGGACTGTATAAAAATCGTGTCAGAATAATAATTTAATATATTATTTTTTTACCAACAAAATAACCCTACACAACTGTGAGTGAAGCAAATGTTAAAACTGGAAAAAATACTAATAGTGGAACAATTGTTTATTAAAGTGGAACAAATGTTTATTCACGTGGAACAAAAGAGAAAAGTGGAACAAATGTTAAAAGAAAAAGAGCCAGTTATTGTAATTATAAAACGACCTGCAGATGCTAAGTCTCTCCCAGTTTGTCATGGTGCTGTGTTAAGTCGCCTTGGTGTATGAATGTTCTGAGTCTTGAAAGTCTCGCCTTAACCTGATATTGGGCTAACGATGGTGACAAAATCAATGGCGATAATTCTAAGGCATGCATGAGCAATGAGCAGGACTCAATAACTTGGTGAATTTTCATTTCCGATCTGCTTGTACTAGTACTACTTTGATCTTGCCCCTGTCAACAGATATTTTTCACGCCATGTTAAGTCTGGAACACCGCAGCTTTGACGCCCATGTTTTAATAAGAACCGCTACATTTGACTCAGGGGCATATGCCCGTGCAGAGTTTCAGGTCTCTGAATTTTAAAGTGCTGTTTTAATTATTTATATTCTTTTTTACGTCATCTTTAACCAATGCAGATGTTGAATTTGTGTCTGATCACATGGGCTGAGATTTGAAGTGTTGTTTAATTAGAATTTGTTAAACTTACAAAATTATTTTGTTATTTTAGGAACATCTTCAATTATTTTGTTATTTTGTCAGCATTATTTATAATTTATATACATAACTTAATCTGTGAGATGACACAAGCAGAGCATTGACAGAGATTATAACAATGTGTTATGTCAAAAATGGAAAATTAATTAACAATATTATGATGAATATGTAGGAGGATACAATCAATAAGAAGACCAAATAATCTCTCGATACGGAATCACATTCTTTTGATCCTACTTTCTTAATCAGATTAGTATTTTACATTTCAATTGACCGGATAAAATCAATCAGTAGGCATTATAATACATTTGAACAAATATGGGCACCGCTAAATAAACACAGCTCCTAAGACGGATTTAATGGATTAATCAGAAAAATTGGAGCTGCTTCTTTGACCTGATATGTTTGTGCGGTTAAACCGGCCATGTATCACAATGTAAACTTTACAGAATTGTGTGCTTTGGCGATTTGCAGTTATTATAAGTAGAATGGATATTGGATTCTTTCACATTTGTTTATTTGCTTTTAGTTTAGAAAATATTTCCCAAAGGTTCTGTAAGAAATGGTAATAAAAGGAGGGAGAAAAAGTATACATTTTGACAGTTTTATAATTTTCATGAAGTCTTGAGTTTTGAAAAATGTGATTTAATACAAAATACAAAATCAAGTGAATACCTACAACCACTCTTTGGTACAGGATAAATATTGCTGTATTTGGTTAGAAGCTAATTTCGACTCTCAAATAAGAAGCAATTTTACGAAGGGTTGCTTGTAATGATCGAGTAATAAGCCTTTTATTATCTCAGATATATCTCGTCAGTTTGTTAATTTTGAAAGGCTACCATAAACCCTCCCAATAGATTACTGTTAATCGTACATTCAATGACTTGCTATCATTTACTACAGTCATAAAAGTATGTGAACTGCCTGGCAGTAAAAACAACCCAGATACATACAAATACATATCAGTAAGTAAAATTGATTTAATTACATATTTTTCATTATCAATCGGGTCATAAAATGAAGGATCAACTGGAATAAGTGTCGGTGCATAATTAGGTTTTTCATGAAGATAAGGTGAAAAATGGCGGGGAGTTAATTGAAACTGACTTGTACCTTACATATGCCTCACAATCCTTTTTTAATCAGATACAGGGCTGTTTTAATCAAAGACCTCTTAGTCCCCAAGTGAATTATTGACCATAAAGCAGCAGGAATAGAGACCTGGTTGCCTGCACTTTTGTTACCTCTTGTAAATTGGGTATTCTACATTCCATATTTCAGGAGCTTACTTGTTTTTAGATTTGAGCCTCACTCTGGGAAAACAGGGTTCAATGCACGTGCGTAAAGATTTGGATAAAACTTTCCGCTGTTACAGAATTTTGAGTTTAAAGGAATTTTCTATAAAACAAATTCAGTCTAGGAGGAAAGGGTCGTCCCTGATAAGCCTGTGCAGACTATGCAGGCTTATCTGGGAATACACGTTACACAGATGCATTAAACCCCATTTTCCCAAAGCAAGGCTCATTAATGTAATGATCTTATTGATGCTGGTTCTTTTTTTTTGATGTGCATCAACTAAATTGTGGCGTTAAAAAATTGATGATGAAATCTTGAAGCTTCATAAGATAAATTTCTTAAGACATTCTTACGATATAAATAATATACATCATATCGCTGTAATCAAATGAAAAATTGTGGCTATTATATTGTGAATATTATGTCAGCTAAAATCTAGAGCATTCAAGTGACAAAATTACGTGACAGGCAACATCAAGGACTGACAAGTTTGATTGTGCTTGAAAATTGGCAAAGGCAAGCAAAATGAGACCGCAGCCTAAAATTGCAATAAAAAAATGTCCAGGGGAAAGCCCCTGAGATTTGTGTCCCCTGCATGATTGACATGGTAGCAGAGAAAGTTCAGCATCCAGACACTGAGTCAACAAGGGGTCCCACTGTTTAATGAATTACATGTCAGACCATGGTGCCCTGCTCTAATGAAATCTAGGAAAATATCTACCACCACTTTGTTTTTGATTCTTCGTTTTCATTGTAATCTCCTTTTGGAGGCGACAGGTTTCTTTGTTGTAAGGCTTTCAAATTATCCAGATGACAAGTCTATTGTCTTTTTTTTCTTTGAGAATCTGAGAAACAATCAATTCTATGTGAACAGTTAGATTTTGCCGATTGTTTTTGTACCCAGAAACCTTTAGCGACTGATTAAGTGACAAAAGTGAACATTTAATTGAATTAACTTCATTTATGTTTTGTTTCATTGGTGTAATTGATTATCTTACAGGTTGTTTAGCTGTTGATTATGAGCTCTTGTGTATTCTCACCTAACCAGTTAATTCTGCTGTTGAGTTTATGGTTCTGATGATACCCTACTGGATCTGCTTACATCACCTGTAAGCATTCTAGTAGCTCTCTCTTCATGGCACATTAACTTAATGATGACTTCAATTTAAATATTTTAAATATTTTGTTGATAGACTTAGCAATGTTAATGCAAATAATACTGCAATAATTACACAAGGAAACTGGTCAGGTGACCTTCATATCTTTTTCATTGTACACAAAATTATATTTGGAGAAAAATGCAGTTATGCAATCAATATAATTAAGTTTTTGTTGAAGTAAGTATAAACAAATACACTTCATTCATAATCATAAATGGCAGTTAAAGACCATGGTTATGTCCCTTTACCTTTGATAATTTCCAGACCAATATGTTGGCTGATAATTGTGCTGATTCTGTATCAATACCTTTGTTCTGCTTCTTATATCTAACACACTTATCTTGCTTTCTGTCAGGATATTAAAGCATGAGAAGGTTTATAAAAATATAGGAACAAGAAAAAAAAGGGCAAGAGATGCATTTTTTGTACTGGTTGCTTGTTAGTGAATGTTACTGTTAATACTTAATTTTTTTACATCATTAGCAGTGAAATACATATGACCCTTGCTCTGGGAAAACAGGGTTTAATGCATGTTCATAAAGTGTTGTCCCAGATTATCCTTTGCAGTCCACACAGGCTTATCAGGGACGACTCTTTCTGCCTAAACTGGATTAAAGCTAAGAAGAGACTTCCTTTTAAACAAAAAATACAAGATAAGCAGAAAGTGTCGTTCATAATTAGCCTGTGCGAACTGCACAGGCTAATCTTTGACGACATTTCACTCACACGCATTTAACCCCCGTTTTCACAGAGTGAGGCTTAAATACATTATTGACAGTAGTAACAGTGTGCACTATAATTACGGGGCCTATCAGCAGTAGGACTGACAAGGGGGTGAAGGTCAGCTGATATCACTTCCTTTGTGGCCCAGTTGTGCAAGGGATTATTAACTCTTCTTGAACTCTTTTTTTTCTCAGGATCATAATGAGCCCTGACTTATGTCACTGATAGTGGTAATAGAAGTTTCTTCTAGATTGAAACCTTGAAATATTGCATATGGATCTGAATGTTTTTTAGTGGGTAATGAGGTTTTATTGGAGTCTGCACTGAATGAGGTGCTGTTCGCAATGCGTTTAAATAACCTGTGGGTACTCATCGTATTACACCATTAGTGTGTTATTTATCAGTACCCCATTCAGACAACCTAATTGTATTACAACATGAGGACCACGTGGCCTAGGCTGTGATTGGTGGAAGCCAATTGCTTGATCCCCAGCACAGCAACATACTGACTACAGGCGACTGAGACTGCTGGGGAGGAGAAATAATAATGCATTGTGTAAATTAATCAGTGCAGACTGCACAGGCTAATCTGGGGCTACACTTTTCACACATGCATTTAACCCTGTTTTCCCAGAGCGAGGTTCAAATGAAAGGTCATCATCCAGGAACATAATGAGCAACAAAACTGCTGTCCATATTTTACAAGAAAACTGTTCCCAATCATAACCCCTGACAACTGATTGGAGATAAAACAAGTTTCAAACATGTGTATAAACATGAAATTAATGCATGTAAGGCAATATGAGAGTGTGTTGTGCCAGGAGAGCATTTGTTTGGTGCCTGTGGCAGGCATCTCTCATCAAGGCTCTCTGTCATACCATTATAAGGGCCCTGTATTGGCTGGCTGGGCCTATCAGCTCCTGGTACCTGCCCTCTGTAGACATCTCTCAGCTGGCTGCCTGATAAGCCTCCCACCCTCCACCATGTGGCGCTCATTGAGCTGTTATGATTCCCTTCACATTTGTAGCATGCCCTGCTGTGGGCGTTGTTGTAATAGAAAGTAATATTATAGACCAAATGCTTAGCAAAAATGAAGGGCTTACAACATAAAAATAACCTGGTACATGTGTATTTTGTGTATGTAGATTTATTGAATACTCAATATTGGAATCTAAAAATACATTAACAATAGTATTTTTTTTTAATGAAGTTAAGCCCCCTTTTCAACCTGCAATTTCTATAACATTATCAAAACAACTTGGTACATATTACAACATGCGGTGTCTGGGAATATTTGTCGCTTCTGGGACAAGCTCAGCAATGTATCATCATATCAGCTCAAACATTTATGGCAATGAACTAAAACAGAAGATATCAATATTATCATTGCACCTCTAAATTGATCCACTATTTCCAAATATAATGGTGAAAATAAATACAATTTATATTGCCAACATGAATCCTTGCCCCCTACATCCCTGGAACAAGTGACAGCAATTAGCCTCGCTATGGGAAAATGGGGCTTAATGCATTTTGCATAGTGTCGTCCCAGATTAGCCTGTGCAGTCCGCCCAGGCTAATCAGGGACGAAACTTTCCGCTTTAATGAAATTTAATGTGTAAAGAAGTCTCTTAAAAAAGAAAATCTAGTCTAGGCGGAAAGTGTTGTCCCTTATTAGCCTGTGTGTACTTCACATGCTAATCTTGAGAAACACTTTACACACATGCATTAAACCCCATTTTCCCAGAGCGTGGCTCGAATGTAAGTGCTGGATGAGATCTGGGAGACTTAGAGCCAGCACTGCCTGGCACCAGTATCTCACCATTTACAAGCCCAACTGGTTTGAAAGCAATTTGTATGAGATTTCAATTTCAACCATGTCAGTTTAGATTTGATGTATGAAGAAAAGTCACTTTTGCCCAGATTTATATCTGGTAGGTTGAAATGTTTGTCTGTCGTGAAAATTGCCTTGTCAGTTAAATCACATGAAGTAAATTTTTGCTTGGCTTTCTTCTTCTCGGTGTTCAGTTTTAACAATGTTGTTTTTTCTACTTTTTTTGCAATAATTGTTTTGTCAGTCTGTTTTAGCTTGTAATTTATTTTACAAAAAGCAAAAGTTTTGGGAGAATATTTGGCTTTTTGTCTTAACAATGTTGAAATGTAATTCGCAGACATTTGGTTAAACCAACAATAGTTCATCTATTAAAGTTAAATATTATTTAAGAAGTGTAAATTAGACAATTTATATTGTATTTCTCGGTTATTTGAAAAATTAACACCTCATGTTTAAATTTTTCTAGAATTAAACAAAACTCAATTCTCAATGAATCATTTTATGTATCTATTATGTTGTATCATGCATGACATTACATTTACCCACACCGGCCTCAGTTTGTGTACATTCTGCCAAAATGCTTTTCATATAAAATCCTAAAATCCTCTGCTCTTAGAGAATGTTTCAAACACATTTTCTCTTGACAGTCTTGTTTGCTCAATTTCAAAGGCCCCGATTAGCCGAGCTTTTATCATTCCATGTTCAAAACTTATTTTTACAATTTATCAAATTATGATATGTTGCAATCAAACTGTTATCGTTGTTATCAAAAGCCAGTCGCTGGGTTATCGGTTTGAATTACATGCACAGCATGCATTGGTCACCGACCCCACCATTTGTCAAAATTGACAGCCCTATCATCTTTTGATACACTTTTGTAAGGAGATAGCATGAATGGAGATTAAATTAAACAGTGGAGACATGCTGGGGACCAAAGAACAGTAGAACAGACAGGGCAGCTGCCCTGCCGGGGCACCGCTGGCTAGCTGGATCAGTTGCAATGGATGTCAAGGTCGACATGATTAAGGCTGGGCTCAACACAAAATTGAAACTGGAGGAAAAATAATTACAAAATATATTGTGTAATTAATCAAGTTTGACTTTAGAGATGGTTTAACT
This sequence comes from Dreissena rostriformis, assembly GCA_007657795.1. Lineage (NCBI taxonomy): Eukaryota > Metazoa > Mollusca > Bivalvia > Myida > Dreissenidae > Dreissena > Dreissena rostriformis. Next base: position 108,739 of record VMBQ01001814.1, on the reverse strand, counting down.
TCTCGTTTACATTTGATGTCAGCCCAGCTTGTTTAGCCATCAATTCTGTTTATATTTTTGATTTGGTGCCGCATGTCTGTATTGAAAGTCTTGCACATTGTTAAAATGGGGATGGGAGAAAAAAATCAAGTATATAATTTGCTTCACTTGGAGTAGATTTTCGCCAACAGAAATAATTAAAAAACAATAAAAGCCTGCATTCCAGTTTAATTTTGACAATGTTGTCATTATTATTATTATATTCATTAAGTAGTTTATATATCTTATTTGTACCTGAATGGCGTTCATGTCCATACCAAATAGTCTATTTCTTCTGGGTGTCATAATCAGCAACAAAGCTGGTAGACTTCCCCTAAGAGAATAACATTGGTGTCTTTACCAATTCCAATTATCAAACATTACCCCATGTTGACATCAATTATGGAACTAATCTGTGAAATAGCCAGCCATATTTGGTCCTGTACAGAGTTTTACAAACAGGACCTGAGTCTGTCGTGCTCTACTGTTGCTGCCCTGTAGCAAGGCATGCCAGAGTGAGAAAGGTCTCTCTTAATTACAACATGTCTGACAGGGTTCAAGTCACATTTTCCTGAAAGAATTCAGACAAAATCACCCTTTGTCATGCTTTGAGAGTCAGTCCTTTCCTGTGAGTGGAATATATAAGAAGTAATGCTGAGTCATCACTGCCATGCTGGCGGCCATCTTGAAACCATGATGACCATCAAGCTTCTGGTGACATTGAATAGCAAGTGCTTGGTGGTCATTCATTTTAGGCAATTGACAGGTTGTTTTGGCTAATATTTCTACATGTTCAGGAAACAACAGATTGTGAAAGAAAGATGGAGACAATTTCATTTCTTGTCGATAAATTACATGGCATACATAATTTGCATAATGCTTTTAAACTATTGCATGTTGAATGAAGATTTGAGACAATGGGATTTTCATCTTTACTTAGAAATGGATATGCTTTTATCTTTAAGTGTTTTCATTGTTTTATTATGGCAATAGTCATCACATATACTAAAAGAATCAACATACTCATGCAATTTCTCATCACTCATAAACTCAAACGACATTCTCACAAAGTGAAAGGAAAGAGAATGCTTTCAGTTTAAATGCAAAATACCGGTAATACAGAACTTGAAATGTAAAATGTCCTCAAATATAAATATTCTGTCTGTTGGTGGAAATGTCAAGAACTCTTTTGACATAGAATGACAATTCTGAGGCACTAATGACAAGACATTTAATAACAATGTTCAGACTATTCTTTCTCATATCCACAATTACACATCTTGAAACTCTTTGTAAGATATGTGGCAGTTTCAAAAAGTAATTATTCCAATTTGTGTATGTGGTCTTTTTAATTCTGAGTCTTCATTTCTAATTACATTGTCAGTGTTCATTTTCTTCGCCAATGGTTGGTTAACAAATTTAAGATTAGACCGAATGCCTCGTTCTGTCATTTGTTCTTGTAATTGGGAGTTAAAATTACACAAAGTCAGTAATTAAAGAGATGAGTCTTGCTGATTAGCCAGGGTTAAAGTGTGAGACAGACTATAACACTGATTAGCCAGGGTTTAAGTGTGAGACAGACTATAACAAGACTAGTTAAGCATCTTCTGTGTCCAGATGGAATCTGGTGTAATGCACACTGTTTATTCACTGACAAACTTATTATAAAATATGGTACGAAATATACATTTTGATGGGGCAATTTGCGACATACATTCTTTCCGTAGTTATGTTTCCACATTTTTGTGTGAAGATGAAATCCCCAAACCTCAGAATTCATTCTTTAAAGACACTTATAGAAAATGCTTCCATTTGTTTAACAATGCCGTAAGCAGTGAAATGGTATTAAAACCAAGGTCAATGCTACAGCTAGGTAATGAATAGAATATCATGATGGCAATCAGTTATTAACTGTCTTGATAACATACTGAAACATTTTGGGAACTCCTATCACTATTGTTTGGAAGAAACACAATGTCTAGCTCAAAGCTATCATTCTGAATTCCAAACAGCTTAAAGCGTGATTATTATCCCAACGTTATGTAAGTGATAATCTTTCTGAATTTTCTTCTGTAATAATAACAATATGCACCATTGTGCACAGATTATTCCCATCATTATACTTCCTAGAAAATTTACTTTGCGTAATAAAAAACATGCAAACGGTTATTGTTATTATTTTCTTAATGCCTCAAAAGCAAGGAGTTCCTTACAGCCAGACAACAGTAGAGTATTTATGTGACCATTGGCATTGGAACATATGTCTGCCATAGAGCAATTTGACAGGATAATAATGTCTATGTTATGGAATGTAGTGGCACTTAAAAAGGCAGCAAAAAGCCCATTACTTCTCAGTTTTTTTATAAGGTTGGCCAATCAACTAATATATGTGAAAACATATATGTGACACCGAATAAAGACATTATTGAAACCAGATTGTGATGTTCCGCAAAAACGTTTGCAATTAAAAAGCAAGATTTGCTGGTCCTTCTCTTGAAACAAATGGGCCACTAAGAAGAAATCATGATTGGTTTTGTGGCTAATGACAAGATTTGCAGATGTTTGCATGTAATCACACACAAATTGCATCGCAGTCATTATTGTGCAGTGCTTTTTCAAATAAGGAAATGAGACCTCTTCGTGATTACGGTAATTCATTTCCCTCCAAAAGAATGTGGGTGAAAAATGGCAGAAAAAACAACAACTCTGATGTAATGACAGCAAAGCATAAGGGTATTAGATTTAGTGATTGCTTAGAATTGCCTTCAGTATCTTGGAATCACAATAGAAAGAGCGGGCTGTGTTTTATTATCACATTTTTGCACATGATTAACAAGGAAATCTCTGGCTTAGACTGCTCCCAGCTTTGCCTCCGAGCAGATTAAAAATGAATTAAAAGTCATGTCTTTTTATAGGGAAAATCTTCTAACAAGATTTTATTTCACATCTGTTTAAGGACTAATTAAATTCCCTGTCAGCCCATTGTCAAGAATCTGTTCCGCAATGTGTTTTTGGCCACAGAGCAAAACTGGTTGGGTAATTTATCATTTCCATTTGTTGTTTTTTTGCCTATTCACCTTTCATTCAAAGAGTTTGCTTCGCAAGACATGTGAATGCTGTTAGGCAGAGAGTCTTGGAATTGCTGCATAGTCTTGGAATTGTTGCATAGTCTTTGAATTGCTGCATAGTCTTGGAATTGTTGCATAGTCTTTGAATTATTGCATAGACTTGAATTTTTGTGCAGAGTTTTGGAATTAAGACATAATCTTGGAATTGCTTGCAGAGTCTTGTCAAAAGTGGTCACCTGCCTTGTATTTATTATGAATGAATCTTGTATTATAAGATTTTACTACAAAATGACTGAAGGTATGAGGATTAGAACTTGCATATCAAAAGTCTGACTATTTTTAGTCAGAGTCATTTCTGGCCCTTTAAAACGCACATTTGATAAAGTAATCGCTCTTCAATAATCTTTTTTGAATAAACAATATGATAACATGGGATTTAGTATTAAGCCATTTGTTTTGATACAGATTTATCTCCCTTTGAAAGATTGATGCCAAAAGATGTCATAGAAAAAAAAACTGTCAGTGTTTTGTCATATGCAGGACAGTAGTGCACCTAGCAGTGAAACTATGCAGAACAAATCGAGGTTGACATATGGGAACTGTTGGTCATGCAAAATACCAGTTGTGGGCCTGTGTTGGTATGATGGGCCTGTTTGATTGACTGATGGGGCTTTAAGTGGGCACCAGGAATTTGAAGGGCTTTGCAGTGGGAAAATGAGTGTCACACATTTTATCTTGAAACTCTTACATGAGTTTGTTGTACAAGTTTGTTCTAAAATACTTTACTTTGCTGTATGAAGTGTAAGATGTAAAGGACATTTACTGAAATGTTTATGGTTTTCAGTTAAATATATACTTTGAATGAACACAAAGGTACATGATGATGTGAGTAAGTTGTGTCTCTTCAGAAAGGATGTACAATCAATTCAAACTAGCCTAAAGATGAATTTTAAATTTAAACATTCCATTTCAATGTTTTAAAGCGCTGTGCTGTTATCTGTAGCTATCTGTAGATGGATGCATGTTTCACTGAAATAGCCTTGTTTGATATAAACACCTTCCAATCTAGCCCATAACAGCAACTGTGTTTATGTATCCATTGACAGTAGAGGCATGCATCTGGCATTGTTAGTCTCACATTGTTACCGCAGTGTGGCAGTTTGGAAGATGAAAAAATACATTGCATTGTTTCAATCCTGGTTTCTGTCATTGACAGTCAAAATCTATTTTATAACTAGTTGTTAACATTTCAGTGCATACTTTATAATCTTTATGTTAAATGCATTCAATGTGTTGTCTAATAATTGCCATAGTGTTATTCATAGTTATAGTTTAATACAACCTAACGAAGATGTTTTCAATATGTTTTCTTTCTTTCTTGGTTCAGCTGCATAACAGTCGTATTTTATGTCTATTTAGGACTTAACATTTTCCTGCAAGGAGTAAGTTATAACCTAGTATTTAAGTCAGACAGACTGCAGTGAGTTTTCATGTTTTCCAGTGATATGTTATGTCTGGAGAGAATTGCTCAGAAATAGGCTATCCACTATGTCATTGTCTTTGAGTCTGCTGTTTGATGGATCACTGAAAAACACTTGTTTTCTGTAAGGAACTTTCTGAATAAAAGTAATACTGTAAAAAGCACATGTAACCAAGGCCATGAATGAACATTGAACTAGTTGATAAAAAAAATGGTAAAACCTGTTCGAAGCAAAACTTGTAAATTTTCAGTTTCTCTGCACCATAAACTTTATTCTCATATTCTGGAAATTGCTGCAAACAAATTATGTGCATGTTTTTTTAGTGTTCCCATAAACACATGGTTTAAAAATTAGTTGTCATGCAAGGCACTGTAGGGTGCAAGTTTTTTGTCCAAGTAGAAAGAAAGTGCCCTACTGTGACCAATTTCTTGAATCTTGTGCCCAACCATTAGATCGATAGCTTATTCCTTTGTACCAAGTGTTAACTGCTACTTCAAAGGTGTGTTCTTTTTAAGATGATATGTCTAAATGGAATTGACCTTAGCTCTCCGAGCAATTATCAAGCAATTATTGCAAAGGAATTGAAGTAATTGGCTAATTAACTAGGGCATTTCCACATTCATCTCAATGTTTTATTAGCAAAAGAAGTTGTTGCATGTGTAGGGCTTATTACATTCCCATACACTACTTTCGCATTTCACTTGTTCTGCACTAATGAATTTTCCGTCTTTTTGATGTGTTTGAGATAAAAGAAAATAAATTAATAAGCAATATTTTTATGCTATATATTAATATTGATAGCTATATTGGTTTAATATAAGTGAGACCGATCAGTAATCAGCAAGCCCTTTTGACACAAAAGATATATAAAAAACAAAAAAAAGTTTAAAGAGTTTCATTTTAATCCTGATTAAATATAGTTGACAGTTTCACAAAATGTAGTTTAGTGCAGAAAGTTTCTGATTTTATGGTATTTTGAGTTTAAAAGAAGTCTCTTATAAGTGAAAATCCAGTTTAACCCTAAAGTGTTATCCCTGATTAGCCTGTCAGACTGCACAGGCTTATCTCGGACTACACTTTACGCACATGCATTAAGCCCCGTTATTTTTCTCCAGAGCTATATGCTAAAGATAATCAGCATTTTTGCTGGTTGAAAATCATCTCTTTTTGAAGCTTCGGAAGCTGCAGTGTTTCAATGTTTATGCGCTCCTCAAATTGCTACAGCCACATTGAACATTCAATACCATCTAGGGAGGCAGGATTAATAGCCATTAATGAAGTTGTGTATGATCTAGATAGATTGGTCAGCGCTCTGCAAACACTGCCTAAATTACAGGGGGAGGAAGTGTTAATCAGAATTCCAACTGCGTCCTCATCTGACAGTCTATTAATAATAGAACAGCCATCCTGCACTTAACAAGGGCCAGTAGTGGGAGTGTGCCACATTTTAATTGCTATGTACTCATTTGAATTTCTGTACATCAGTTTATTTTGTTTATTTTAAAATCCAATTGACAGGTTAACAAAATTCCATTTTAGTATGCCTTATACAAGTGTTACAAGTTAAACTTGAATTTCAGTTACAACAGTACTATAGATCTATCGGACACTTCATAAATCTTAAATTTCCAAAACAAGCAATAAAAGTTAGAGATTGCGGGAATAATATCAATGATCATAGAGAGAAATTATAGCTGAAGACTTCATTGTTGTCATGGAATCCAATGGTTTCTGGAAGACCATACTTTTCTATACTTCTTCAATAGAGTATTCATCATGGACAGTAGAGTTTTAAATAAATATTGAAACAGCCTGGCCATAATTTCACTGACAAAAAGGAGGAAATAATCATGGTATCCTATTCAACAAAACGAAGCGATGATTTGCATGTTTAAGTAATGAAAGCGGCTGACATATTTTGTGAAGGGACCCTGTGAATGATGGATGGTCCTGTGTCCGTGAACTCTGTATGTAAACATGGACCTGCCAATGTGAGGAACAAAATGATCCCCCTACAGTAGCTTTACATCTTCTAACGTTAATTAAGGGAATCTGTTCTGAGTTCTCCACCGTTTACTTAATGAGTCAGTTTGATTTCAGAAATAGTGCTTAAGGAATAGGGCATATTATAAAGGGAATAGGGCATATTATGAAGGGCATAGGGCATATCATGAAGGGAATAGGGCATATTATGAAGGAAATAGGGCATAGCATGAAGGTTATAGAGCAGAACATGAAGGGAATATGGCAAATTATGAAAGATATAGGGCAAATAATGAAAGGAATAGGGCAAATTATGAAATGAATAGGGCAAATTATGAAAGGTCCCAGAAGTGCTTTGTTACCATAATTTGAAGTTCTTCTTGGCTCCTGCTTGTCTAGCACAACACAAACTCACTGCAGATTATTATTATACATCTTATAATTATAATTGTCTGCATTTTAATCTATGTGTAAATTAAATGCTGATATTTTGTGTTATGACCCTAATTTTGATCTGTTTTCTAATTTTCAGTGGAATGAAGTCACCACATACCTTATAAGCCTACGTTTTGACCCATATAAAATACACACATCGTGTAATGTTGTCAGTAAAAATGTGAACAATTGGCTACGGACACCATTCATAAACGTTGGCAATGCCAATAGCTTGTATATAGACATGACATTCACAATGAGGAGATGTGTAAAACACACTGATCCAGAGAAAATCCAGTCGTGTCGAGAAACTTTTAACCTGTACTCGTACCAGGCTGACAGGGATATAGCTAACAATGAGATGCCAACATGGGACGATGCCTCCTACTCCATTGTTGACATTATTCCAGCACACCTCCTGGCTGAAAGTGCCAACGACGTCCGTCTTAACAACGTCACTAAGTTCGTTCCTCTACGCAAGGGAGTCAGCGGAATCTATTTCGCGTTCCAGGATACGGGAGCTTGTGTTTCGCTGGTCGTGGTCAAGGTTTACTTCAAACTTTGCCCAAACATTACCCGGAGTTACGCCTTCTTTTCGGAGACTCCAACGGGCGAATTTCAGACGTCCAGTGTTGCCAAGGATGGTGTATGTGTTCCACACTCTACCCGCGTCCAGTCCCCACTGTTCTACTGTATGAGCGACGGAACCTGGGACATCCCCCAGGGCGGCTGTCAGTGTGACCCAGGATACGAGGGCATTAACGATCAACAGTGTGTTGGTAACTACCCAGTGTTTACATTTTTATGTCCACCAGTATATACTGGGGGACATATTGTTTTTGCCCTGTCTGNTGCACATTTTGAGTGGTGAAGGGTCAAGGTCAAGTTCATCCTTCAAGGTCAAACGTCATATAGGTGGACATAGTGTTTCACAAACACATCTTGTTACTATTTGCAAGAAATTTCAAATCTATGTTGATAACCAGTAGTTTGTTGGGTATCATTCAATTAAAGTTGCACACGATTTTACACATACAACAATAAAAGTTTCCATATGGCAGTAATATTGCTTTTGCATGTAAATAATGATAATACACAATATGTGGCGTGAGTAAGTTGAGCTTTTGTGGTTGCCTTTTGTCCATCATGCATAATGTTTTCATTTAAATTCTTTTAAACCGCTGGGCAGATTTTCATGAAACTTCACAGGAATGGGTTTCAGATGAGCGCCCTGGGGTCTTTTGCCCTCTTGTATGTTTGAAAACTTTTTAAATCTTCTCCTAAGCTATGATGCTGAGAGTAAAGGTATTTTGTGTTTAGCATCATTTAGTATAGACCTTTGCGAAGTTTCTTCAAATCATACTGCTTGGGTAAACACTGCAGACACCTTGGAGGTCACATGGTTAATATAGACTTCATCAGCAAATTTTTTTTTTTTAATTTCTTCCGCTCTTTTCTGCTCTCAAGATCATTACACAGGTGAGCGATCTAGCGGCCATCTAGAACCTCTTGTTCAACATTAATTAATTGAACAGAAGAAAAAACTTTAGATAACATTCATATGGAAGGAGGTTCCCAAGATTACAGTAAGAAAAACAACAACTAAGTTTTTTTCTTGAATGTTGTTATCTTTCACTGCCTTTCAAATTCAGCTAAGAATATCAGCATAATGTTCTCCACAGTGGTAGCGGGAACATTCTGTTAATGTCATTAGCTGTATCAGTTAAGTCACGGTTCCTGAAAGTGACGTGTACCCCCTTGTTAGCAGCAAAACGCAATCTAACACTCTGATTTACAACATTATTCTCATGCTTGTTCTGTGTTCAAGTGAGAACAGTTGCTCTTGTTGTCAGATTTCTTTGTGTTAAATGTCAATTATGATGGCTGTATTTTTTAATGGGGTACTACAACCAAATGTTGGCATCAGCATCTGCATAATGCTCTGGTTAAGGTGAACTTGCAACATCTCCTTGTCAATGTTTCTACTATTGGTATTCAAATGAAACTTCTGCACATGTGCTAGGGTCATTGTGTGAGGTCACTGACCACGTTCCATATCTCTGACCAGCAATTTAGCAGACTTATGCCCCCCTTTTTAGCTCATGTTAGCAAGAAGTGCGCATGATGAGCTATTATTGTCTTGTGTGTTGTCAGCTTTAAGCTCCTTATTGCACTAGAGGCCAGTTCAGTATTTTGCCCCATTGGTGCAAAAAGGTACCATGCGATATGTAATTTAAATGTCACATGGAACCTTTTTGCACCAATGGGGCGAATTTTAAGGATTGTTCTATGAGGTAATGTGTCATTCACAAGTCTGGGTGATTTGATTGTAGATTTTGCCCCAGTGATGGATGGTCTTTGTTTTCCTGCTACGCCGGCCCCAGTCTCTCATCATCCGTTTCATAATTAAGTTGAAACCTTTTGGATGCCTAATGATTAACATATTTGCACTGAAGACTGGCGCTAATATTTTGTCAGCAGTTGACAATCTCGCCACTCCGAAAAGTAACATGTTTTAATTATTTTCGTCCAAATGGCAGACAGCGAATTGTCACCTAAAATCAATTTCTATGTGTGGCCCATTCAGGACACTGGGATCTTGGGTTTCACCGAGTAGGGTGCTCACGATATTAAATTACCAACTTTTACTGGGATCTAAATTATTTTTGTCCCAGTGTTTGTCAACTGATTGATACAGTTGCCTGATTGAGAAAATTTCTTCCCATCATACTGACTTATGTTCAGATTTTTTTTTCAATTTTTAGTGACATCTTTGGTTTTAATTAGAGTCCATATTCTTTACAATTTTAGTTGCCGCAGACCATTATATTTTTATTGCATTTTTTTCACGCTTGAATTAAAATCAGTGAATAAATGTTTTGAAACTAAAATTAACAAGCCACATAAAGGCTGGCATGTTCGTGAACTGTGGGGTATGATTATTTTCTCATTTACTTTTGCTTTGAAAGACCGTTCTTTGTGTCGCCCCCTTGGTTAATCTAATAAGTGGAAATATTTTCAATTTACTTAAGTGTTATAATTTTATGATTGGTTGTCTCAACCGATTCACTTGTTTAAATGGCATTTCTTTTCAGATTGCTTCTCAAAAGATTTCATTCAGTTGAAGATCTTGTGATAAGACAAGGGGAATATTTTTGTCATGCAATTTGCTTAGTTGCTTGATAACTTAATTATATAGCCGGAAATTTGACTGTTGGTACAACTGGGTCTATAATGCAATGGACAAAACAATTCCTGTGGTATTTGTGTGCTCTCAACATTCGGGTTGACATGTAATTCATGTGGTTTGAAACCTGTTATAGCACTACATTTAATTATGAAATATTGTAATTAAATAATTTGAATACAAAATTGAGAACTCTGTAAATTATATAATGAAAGATGAAATTATAGTTTGAGTTGAAGTTAATTATCTATGAAGTTTTTATTCAAACATAATTTGTCAATGCTTACATTATGACGGAACAATTTTATGTCTATTTTTAAAAGCACAAGTGCACTATAGAGTTTTTAAAAAACCTAACCCGAAATCCAAAATTATGGCTATTTCGGGTGAAACCCTTAGTTATTATTAATGCTGAAAGTATCGAAAGAAATTATGTGATAAGTAACCTACTGGTAAATAGACAACAACAACAATATCACTAAGGCAGTGTATGTCATGATGTACCGGCTGTTTTCTGTTTCAATTATTTTGCTGTACATAAATCAGACCATTGGACCATCCCTCTGAGTTTTCAAGACAGCTGCCAAAATGTATCCACTGAAAATGTAAAGTTTTCTATTGATAGAACCTTTCAGAGTGGAGGGATTGCTGCCTGCCAAGTCCTGAACATTCTTAATGAGGGAATGATGGATGTACTCCAGAGTTCTGGAGCTGGTTCCTTGGGTGTTCCTCCACTAACAGGGCCACAATTAAACAGTTTTATACCCCTGCTGTCACTAGCAATCCAAGGGGTGCTCCACTAATTTGGTCTTCTTTACAAGAATAATTTGAGCCTCTCTCTCTCGTGCGAAAACTGGGGTTAAATGCATGTGCGTAAAGCATCCTACCAGATTAGCCTGTGCAGTCTGCACATGCTAATCAGGGACAACACTATCTGCCTTAATGGGGACCCCGATTATCCGCTGCAGTCTGCCAAGGCTAATCTGGGACAACACTTTATGCACAAAACTTTTCCACCACAGTGAGATGTTGAACAAACAACATAGAGGAACATTATTTACTTATTATTAAATAAATCAATTTAAATAGTATTGTTAAAAAATAAACGTGAACACCTAAACAAAATTTTGCTTGGTAAGTCAAAGATGATAAAACTATTGACAAGATTACTTGGGCCAAAACTTTTTGCACTCAAATTTAAATGTCCTCAGATTGCTTTGATTGTGTAATAACTTTTGTCAATAGAATCTGAGTGGTCAGTGTGTATGGACTTGTTAGTCAGTAACGTATACAAACCATGTCTCACATATACCAGACTGTTCCTAGAGATCATATAGACAAATAACGAAAGCCAAATGCTATTAAGTTAACAGCAGCATCTAACTGGTCTGTCAGCACCCAGGGATCAATTATAAGCCTACACCGCCAGTTTCATGTGATACTAATATATGGCAACTGGAGTTTGTCAGGCCAGTGTTTGCAGAATTCATCATGATTGCCTTGAGTGATTTCTCATTTTGCCCATGACAAATTGAAGAAGTAAATCACTAATAGGATAACTCTGTGTACTTTTTTTGAAGATTTATAGTATTGGTAATATTGTTTATTCTTTAGCAATAAAGTCTCTAAAGTATAGCATTTATCATGGCAATAATTATAGGGCTGTACTTCTTAGCTTGTACATGTTTTTGGGGCACTAATTCATAGGGATAAGCCAGCCCTCTTTCATTAATCTTCTATCAGAACGTGTATTGTAGAAAACATTTATAACATAGCAACCTCTTTCCCAGTAAAAATGAAATCACAGTTATGATATCAAACTTTTACCCGTTAGTCATTTTAGATATTAAATGGCCACATTTGTATAAAATATGTCTCCAGAACTCAGTCAGGTAAATCAGTGGTTTGTAGCCACCCACTTAAGGGTCACCTTTAATTGAAATGTGGTTCTTTTCTGCCATGGTAACAGGACACTTCTAATTGAATGCCCTCAACCAATGTCCTTGTCAAAACATTTCATTCTTCTCATATGACTGGCTTGAGCGTTTGTTCAAAAGTTCAGTAGTTATTGATGCATCATGGCCATGTGTTTTCCATTCCATTTAGTTGCACATGCCTAGGACTGACATTTTTCTGCCCAATTGTGTAGCTTTTAGTATTTAATGAAGACAAAAACTAAAAAAAACTTTGCTTTGCTTAGACTTTAAATGGCATTTTATATTATTTTTTGAATGCCAAAATGATGATTTTTTTTACTGTAAAATAAAAAGTGAAAAAATAAAATCAGTGTTAATTATTTGCAGCTGAGAATCAGGTATAATTTTAAAATGTAACTAGTGGTCAAAACATGGGGAAATTTAATAACACCTTTCACTCTATGAAATAAAAAGCTACCTGAAAGTACACTTTGCTTTTGTTTATCAGTGATTGTTAGAATTGTTTATTTCTTCAAGTAATCAGTAAATGTGTTCCATCAGATCCTTGGAGATGACTTGGACAGTTGACATAATGTTGCCATCAACACTATCAGTATGGGCTCCAGACTAATGAATATTCACCCATTATGGGCTTAAATCTAGATGGCTCGTTTTCACTGTCCATAACTCAGCAATATGTGCTGACTGGACTATGATGTGATTTAACGTGGGTCGAATTTCCGTGGTGGACAAGGGCTGGCTGTGTGGGTGATGGATGATCAAAGAGTATTCCAAAGATGCATTTGGAGTCCCTCGGTGTGAGCCAGGCATAATTTTCACATTATCCGGGACTATGGGGATAATTGGTCACACACAACTGGACAACAGATCCGCCATAAATCTTCCAACTTGTAATACATAACTGAAATATCATTAGCCATATCAGGAAATATCAATGAGGTGCGCTTCAGGCGGAAAATTCGCCCAAATCAGCCTCCTGTATCAGTGCATAATGGGGCCTATTCATGCTCGGCATTTGCATCAGAAATGCATTATCCCTTGTATCACCAAAATTATGAATAATGCAGGAATTTGTTGGTAAAATTGTTATATCCACCCAGCTCATACAATTATGAATATTTTAAACCTTGTTCTGGGAAACTAGGTTTCATTCTTGTGCGTATAGTGTTGTCCCAGATAAGCCTGTGCCGTCTGCACTTTACGCTTTTAGGGAAGTTTTTGTTTAAAGGAAGCCTCTTATAACCGAAAATCCAGTTGAGGCAGAAAGTGTCGTTCCTGATAAGCATGTGGGGACTGCACAGGCTTATTTGGGACGACACTTTACCCACTTTCATGAAGCCCAGTTTTTCCAGAACGAGGCTCTCTTCATGCATGTAATCTCCTTACAAACTGCCAGGATATCCAGTCTGCCTTTTAAAGTGTCCAGTCATTGCTGTAAGGTCTATAACTTTCAATTTAAGAAAGTGCAAGCAAGTTAATTGTTACTTACATTCACTGGCTATAAAGCCTTATCATTGAGTTGATTTAAATTATCATTACCAATATACATCTTTGAAATTTGTTAATATTTTCTTACCCACAAAAAATATATACGAAAGTCACTGTTTAGAATTTTACAAATTTACAAGACTTTAAAAATAAAAAATTGTTTGGTCTTGTCTAATTATTTAAAACACTTTTTTTATTCACACAGCCCTTTTGCATGATTGAATAAAGCAATGCTTGGTTTTAACCATAGTTACTGTCTGAAAATATTGTCCAAATAACCCTTTCCCACTTTAAAGCAAAGTGAAAATGGCCATATGAAAACAGCATAAAACCAAAACAGCCTGTGAGTAACTCCAGGCTGTTAAGGTTTTATGCTGTTTGCTGCTCATAAGTACAATGTATCTTAGGGTTTGTAATGACGCATTTAAAACATGAATCTAGAAAAACAGGTCTTTAATTTGATTTGATTCACTAAGGGACTACAAATGCGTACAAAAGCAATAAAGGGATAAGCAGTTTCTTGTATGAAGCTCTAAGGCTTCTAAGCCTAAGGAAGTCCAGCCTGTAAATAAATCAAGCCTTCACCAAACAGGGCCAGAGGCAGGGATTTGGAGGCCCAAGCCAATATAGGGAATACTGGGAGCCTGCTCAGACAGCATTGACCAATAAATCAGTGCCCCTAAAATGGTCCGAGGGCAACCATTAGGCCAGCTCATTGCTGTTGTTCATATCACTCATGGATGGACAGTAACAATGGGCTGTTACTAAGAGATTGGGCCAATATTAATGGACTTAACCAGCTTTGAACAATTTTAAAATATATGCACTGCCATATGGTGTTGGCACTAAGAATCACACACCGGGCTGCAGGATGGATGTGAAACTGCAGATGGGAGCTGAAGATTGGGGGCTGCAGACAAATGTGGTAGAATTGGGGGCTGAAGACAAATTGGGTAGAATTCCAGGGAGCTCATTACTGGCCAGACATGACCCGCCAAAGGTCTCACATGATGACATGCTGGACATTACAGAAATTCTCTACAAGGAATTGGCTTCATGCTTAATGTAATTACTTTAGTGAATACAACAATGGGCAATTCTTGGGCATGGCTGTTTCATGTCTGTGAGTTATGTTGCCTGGTTTTAATTATATAGTCTTCTAGTGAATTCATCTGCTCAAAACTTGTGATGAGATGTTGTCTCTCTTTAAATCTTAAATTAAGAATGCATGTGAGTAATATATATCACTTAACATCTTAAGAAAGTAATATTTTCTAGCTTCATTTGTCTTTCTTTAAAGTTTTAAATTTAGAGTATGCATTTGAGTATCACGTAAAATTGTCTAGCTTAATTATACCCCCACAAACGAAGTTTAGGGGGGTATATAGGAGTGAACTTGTCTGTCAGTCAGTCTGTCTGTCGGTCGGTCAGTTCATATTAAGTGTCTGCTCTCCAACTCAAGTTGTTTAAATTTTTTGTTACTTATAAAAAACCAACAATTATTTAGACAAGTTCAAAATTTACAGTGAACAGAAAAGTGAATCCACATTTTTGACAATCATTTTCTGGTATTCAGTTTGGTAGTGTAAATTGGAGCCTGGGAAAACTGGGCTTAATGCATTTGCGCAGAGTGTCATCCCAGATTTTGCCTGTGCAGACTCTGCACGGGCTAATCAGGGAAAACACGTTCCACTTTAATCAAATTGTTTGTTTAAAGGAAATCCAGTCTAGATAGAAAGTGTCTTCCCTGATTAGCCTTTGTGGACTGCACAGGCTAATCTGGGACGACACTTTTTGCACATGCATAAAACAGCCTTTTCCCAGAGCAAGGCTCTTATCAATGTCCACACTTTTGGTGACAGAACCGCTGTTGGCATAGCTCTGGTAGGACTGCTTCACCACTCTGTCAGACATATTGCCTGACCCATGGGAAGGCTTGCCGAGGGGTCATTAGCATAATGTGAGGAGGTTTGTAACAAATGTAGCAATCCAGTAAGATGTAGTCGGACACTAATGGTGTGGAAATCTTGACCGGTACTTGATGTCAGGAGGGTTTTAGTGGTCATTCATTACTTTCACTGGACTGGAGTGACTGGTGATGCATGTGTCCCTCTGGTGTCTGTACTGACAGAGGTCAATGAGCAGAAGTGATATGGCTGGGGATTCCAGTGTTTAATCTCTTCTTGTTGCCTAGGTAACCATACTCAAAATTTACTGTTGAAAATTTAGTATTTTTACTTTTTATTGTCTGCATTGTAAACAAAATCCTTTCGTCTTGGTTTAACAAAAATTGACAATGTGGTTTTATTGGCTGTTTTAGCAATATTACTGAAGTCATTCTGGGAATAATGTATGAAAGTTTTGTAAAGAAACAAATATTGTAGATATCAACAAATGCACGGTGTCTTTATTCAATGGGACTTATTGTATATACACCAATTAATCACCAATGAATCACCAAAAGAGCTCATTTGTGTGCTGTTTGTCCAATTATATACAAACTAATGGCATGGGTGGAATGCTTACCCAATATTGTAATATTAAACTGTGACTCTCGCGAGATTATCACACTTCAAGTGTCTTTGTCACTATGAATTCTCCAGCATTTTACCACAGGAAATTTGTCAAAATTAGCCAATTAAGTTCAATCTAGGTTTATAAAAGTGCCCTTAATACCAATGAGAAATGTTTCTTTCATTGTAACTTGTCCCATAATTGACATCCCGCTGTGACCTGTGGGCCTTTACAGCATGGACCTGGGGTCTGAACGGGTCTAACTGTCCCCTTTATGCCTTCCTTTCACTGCCCATTACCCAGATGGAATGATTGATGTGCCCTAAGTCTGTCATCAGGGTTTTCAAGGACCCTCTATGAGTCCCTAGGGGTGTTACAGCACTTGATTGGGAGTTGATTGGACTGTGACAGTCTGTAGGCATGGTGATCCTGTTTAGTCATCTGATAGACTTGCAGACTTAAAGAATTCAAATATATAGTGCAATTTTATCTATATTCTGGAGCTCAGTGTAGTGTGTATGATGAAAATGAAAAGTGAAACGTTCATGAACATTAAAAACAAACTTATTATAATACTTATTTTATTATTTCATGTACAATATATAGCATCTTTTTATGTAAAAGGATTTGAAATAAATATTAAGTGAGTTAGGACAAGTTATAATTCATTATCAAATAATTTTACTAAATGGTTTAGTTGAAGTTTAGTAATAACAAGCAGTGAAGCATCAAAGTAACATTGTTTATTTCATTCACCTTTCTTGATCACATTTTTAATGGCAATGCCAGTATTTTTATAGCAAGTATAGTGTAAATACTATAAATGGTTCAATTATACCCTTGCAGTTGTTTATATATAAGGTTTAGTTTTATTGTAAAATGATTGGTCATTTTGACTTATGTTTAAATGCAGATTGCTTATCCCAAAGCAAAGGTTGCAATTTAGTAGCAGCCTGTTAACAACTTTTTAATTACATTCAAATGTCCTAATTGTACCTAAAATGTGAAGGTCCACATTATCACGTCATAAAAATTGTGGTAATTTGGCAATTACTTAGGAAAAATGCTCCAAATTTGTGTGGCATTCAAAATTATTCAATTAATAGGAGCCACATTTGTATGGTGTTCACATCCTTGCTGACCACATCGCATTGTAAATCAGTTTTTACGTATATTTGTCAATCAGCCGCAGTGATACCCCAACATTATACAGCCGTCCCATCGGACACTGAAAACAGCACAAAGAAATCAAATACTTCAGGGGGACAGTATGGACTTAAAAGAACGTAATTAAAAATACAAATTATTCGAGCCATTGAATCGAAGTGCGCTTCACCCTAGGACATTTGGCTCGTCTTTGTCCCCGCATTTTCATTGCTAAATGTATTGGTCACATGGTCCGGAATCTCCCTTCTAATTCAGTGTAGCACTAATTGTTTGCATTGTAAATGATTATTTGCATTTTATCCCAGTAATTGGCGGGCCCTGTATGGTACTGGTACTGTCTTGCGTGACAAGAGGTTATTATAGTGACGGCGTTCGGAGCAATTTTAATTTAATTGCACTGGGGTGTCCTTCGCAAGAACGAACTGTGCTGTCGTTTGGAAATGGTGAAACCATGTTCAGGATTGTGCTCTATACATGGTCAGCATTGGTTATAGATTTTATCACCAATAATTATCTTTACAAGATTGTCACTGTGCTCTTTTATGGCACCTAATTGAATTTGTCCTTGGACTTGGCCACTAAACATAATTTATTGGACAGGTTTTTCAAACATAATATATTAAGGAAGAAAAGTTTCCGCACTTGGGAAAGACAGAACAAATAACTTTATTGTTAACTGAATCATCATTTAAATTTAATATAAATTGGGACCTTTTTATGCTGGCACATATTGAAGATGATGCTGTTGCTGCCCAACGTCTCTACTTACCTTAACTGTCTACTTTAGGTGGCAATTGCAGTCCAGGATCAGCCTATGAGGATGTGTGTATGTGAATATGAGCCTCACTCTGGGAAAATGGGTTTAATGCATTTCCCACAGGCTTATCAGGGACACTTTCCACTTTTATGGTGTCTTAAATTGAAAGAAGTCTCCTTTAAGGGAAAATCCAGCTAAGGCAAAAATTGTTGTCCTTGATTTATAGCAGGTGCGGACTGCACTGGGTAATCTGGGACGACACTCTACCCACATGCATTAAGACTGGTTTTCCCAGAGCACAGGTCATTTCATCTCATTTTCTCATGACACGCCTCCTGTGTTCTTGCAGGTTGCAGTGCGAACAAGTTCAAGTGGGAGATGGGCAACTCCTCGTGTCAACCGTGTCCAGAGCACAGCTACACGGACGCCACGCGCTCCAAGGAGTGTCAGTGCTACAACAGCTACTACCGGGCGGACACGGACAGCAAGAGCATGCCTTGTACTCGTAAGTCATTGCGGGAATATTGATCATACACATATAATTGTATTCTAAAGTCACCGGCATTGCAAGAATATTGTACTCTAAAGTCACCGCCATTGCGGGAATATTGTACTCTAAAGTCACCGCCATTGCACAAATATTGTTCATACACATATAATTGTACTCAAAAGTCACCGCCATTGCACCAATGTTGTACTCTAAAGTCACCGCCATTGCGGGAATATTGATCATACACATATAATTGACCGCCATTGCGGGAATATTGTACTCTAAAGTCACCGCCATTGCAGGAATATTGTACTCTAAAGTCACCGCCATTGCAGGAATATTGTACTCTAAATAAAGTCACCGCCCTTGCGGGGATATTGTACTCTAAAGTCACAGCCATTGCAGGAATATTGTACTCTAAATAAAGTCACCGCCATTGCGAGAATATTGTACTCTAAAGTCACCGCCATTGCGGGAATATTGTACTCTAAATAAAGTCACCACCCTTGCGGGAATATTATACTCTAAAGTCACCGCCATTGCATGAATATTGTACTCTAAAGTCACCGCCATTGCGGGAATATTGTACTCTAAAGTCACCGCCATTGCACGAATATTGTACTCCTAAAGTCACCGCCATTGCAGGAATATTGTACTCTAAAGTCACCGCCATTGCAGGAATATTGTACTCTAAAGTCACCCCCATTGCAGGAATATTGTACTCTAAAGTCACCGGCATTGCGGGAATATTGATCATACACATATAATTGTACTCTAAAGTCATCGCCATTGCAGAAATAAATCACCGCCATTGCAGGAATATTGTACTCTTAAGTCTTCGCCATTGTGGGAATATTGTACTCTTAAGTCACCGCCATTGCACGAATATTGTACTNATAATGGTACTCTTAAAGTCACTGCCAATGAGGGAATATTGATCATACACATATAATTGTACTCTTAAAGTCACCGCCATTGCGCGAATATTGTACTTGTAGGTCACGGTCATTACATGAAAAGTGTTCATACGTACACATACGATTCTTGTTGTTCATACGTACACATACGATTCTTGTTGTTCATACATACACATACGATTCTTGTTGTTCATACATACACATACAATTCTTGTGTATAACAATGTCAAAAACTGAGTAACATTCTTTTTGTGGATACTTACCATTAGGAGATTGTGAATTCAGTCCCAATTTTGTAAGTTTTATATGATCTTTTCTTAGACGCAGCGTGTTACTGTAAAGATCATTTTCCGAGCTGGGAATCAGCTCATTTGTATGAAACATGCTTTTATTGAGACAATAAACTTCAAAATTGTTTCCTTGAACCAGTTAACTCTGTCAATTTTGAACATTTGTTTCATCACAAATGAGCTGAAATAGCTAGAAACTGAACTATAATTATAAACTCAATCTGCACACTTACTGTTCAAACTGCACAATTATGCATACAAATTTCGCTGTTAAAATAACCTTGAAGCAGAAAAGCCTTTATAAATACTGTGTGAATGCGAGTGTTCCTATGGCAAATTAACACTTCATAAGACGTGAATGCAATTTGTATTGCTTCAATATGGATAACCGTTGCAGTCAAGTAAATTTGTATAACCGAAGTATTGACACACAGAGTTATTGTAAGTTCAATTTAATTTGCGATCAATTAGACCCTGGGGAGAAGTAAACAGTTATTTCAGGCAGATGTTCATGCTACAAATATATTTTACAAAGAATTTATTTAGCTTAAAATTATTTCCAACAGCTATGTTTATTTTATCGAATTCTCTGTTCACGTTGACTCTTTCAATTCAATTAAAAAAGCCATAGAAAACATTGGCCTTTGATATTTTCTTCAATAGCATTTGCAGAGCGACAGTTCGTGTAAATATTGCAATATTAAAAAATTCATTAAAAATAAATTTTGTAACAATAGAGTCAAAACATAGTTGTAGAAGAAACTGGTGGTAATATTTTACTTAAAAAAATAATGCGTTAATAATGCAAACTTTTATATGCTTCTGTAGTAGCATTGTATATTATACCTCTATAGCCAACTTAAAGGGGCACATTAATAAACGTTTCTCACTATTTCGCAGCACATTTTCTTAAACTGTTCTTGATTATGAAAATTATGAATAATATTATGATAATTTTGTTCATAGAAGAAATTTGTTGTCACTCGAGTACAAATTTTGCGGGGCTTCTGAATGTCAAGCATAGCGTTTCACTTTAATTATTTGCTGTGATAAATGCTATAAATTGTCCGGCGTTTTCTGAGCAGCCATTGTGAGAGTGACAGCTGGAGTAAAATATCAAGATTTTATCATTTCAGAATCGGTACTGCCTTTGTTGGGGCCAGCATAAATCCAAATTTGTTCTTGATAACATATTTTAAAGAATATATAATTTGAATACAGGCTAGTGTTTGATCGCAGGGTGGGCAGTTTTAAATCGTAATTGTGCTGATGTTGTTTTCACGCATTACTGGGGTTTAGAAGCGATTACATAAAAGTGATACTATAAATCAAACTGGTCTCACAATGAATTTCTGTCGAGAAGATGACAACTTCTACTTGTCCGTATAAAATGTCACTTATTGTTAACTGCACTGGTTGTGAACCATTGTGCTAGAGATGTATGAAAAACGATGCTTCGTAAGATAAATGCAAATATGTGAAATAAATGAGTTTGAAATGTTCATATTTGAGATTTAGATCTTAGAACGAATGAATAACCGTTTTCATATTGCTTTTCTCAACAAATTATGATATTGTTAAATGCCAGACATGGCTTCGACCATTAATATTACTTAGTTTTATATGGGTATTTTTAAGTCATCATGACATTGAGCTGAGTGTTAAAGTTTGTTCAATAGATCTTAAGTTTCCAGCATTTCATTTGCTACATTTGTGACTTCTGTGCAAACCTGAATGCATTCTTTATAGCTTTTTAGTGTGGAAAGATTATAGGAGATAAAATATGATTATGAAAAAAAAAATGTTCTCAATTTAAATCACATTTGAAATAACATTTGAAATTGCATTTTTCCCCCAGTATAATTGCAACTGTTACATCAAGATGTATTAGATAATGATGCTATAAATGATATGGGCGATAAACTTGTTTCGCTGGTGCACACAAATGAGTGTGTAAGGCTACCACAAGCACACAAACACCCATACGACAGTAGTTTGTTATGATGAATTTGATATCATTAGGCAATTTCCTCGGCTGATAACTGACTAATTGAGATATATCAAGGAAAACGCGTTGATTGAGCAGGATGGTTCAGCGTTTTATTGCATTTGAAATAGTATTAATGATGAATTAAAAATACCATTCCTTAAAAAAAATGTATATTTATGTTAATTATACCCCCATTACTAGTAATGGGGGCTATATAGGAGTCACTTTGTCGGTCGGTCTGTCTGTCTGTCTGTCGGTCTGTCCCGAAAATGAGCTTGTCCGGGCCATAACTATGTCATCTATCAAGGGATTTTAAAATCATTTGGCACATTAGTTCACCATCATTGGACAGTGTGTCGCGCGAAAGAATTACGTCAATATCTCCAAGGTCAAGGTCACACTTTGAGGTNGTGTTTGTCCATGACAAAAAAACACGAAATGCATTTCACTTTTTTGGCTCCAAATTGAATACATTCATAGAAACTGACGGCAACAATACCGATCTTGGAATTCCTTGGGATTCTTGAATTAAAGAGAAAAAAAATGGTTAAAAGCAGTGGCTCATTAAAACAAATATGTTCTTCCTTTTCAGTGATTTACATAAGCATTGAAAAAACAACAACAAAAAATAACCATCTATAAGAGCCAGGCTGTGTGAAAACTGGGCTTAGTGCATGTGCGTAAATTGTCGCCCCAGATTAGCCTGTGCAGTCGAGGAACTAATAAGGAACTACGCTTTCAGCCTAAACTGGATTTACTCTAAGAAGACACTTCCTTTAAACAAAAAAATACACAATAAAAGCGGAAAGTGTCATCCCTGATTAGCCTGTGCAGACTGCACATGCTAGTCTGGGAAAACACCTTACAAATATGCATTAAACCCTGTTTTCCCATAGAATGGCTTATATAATATATTCAGTGTTGAGCTGAAGCGCCTGCAGCCCAGCACGACCTACGTGGTGAAGATCTACACGGAGAATGGTGTGAGCTCCCTGAGCCCCGACCCACCCAAGTACCTGCAGCACGAGTTTACCACGGAGGCCACCATCGCAGAAATATACGACATAAAACTCGTCGACTACGGAGATGATTTTCTCACCTTAGAATGGAAGGTAAGATGTCTGAGGAATCCTGTTTGAAGAGTTTTCATTTTATTTCTCCCAATGTAATTAAAATATTTGTCTTCTTTTTAAATAAATGCAGACTGTTACATCTTTGGTACCATTAGGAATATTTTTATGTCCCCCAGTCTATACTGGGGGACATATTGTTTTTGCCCTGTCTGTTTGTTGGTTTGTTTGCGTCAAACTTTAACATTTGCCATAAGTTTTGCATTATTGAAGATAGCAACTTCATATTTGGCGTGCATGTGTATCTCATGGAGCTGCACATTTTGAGTGGTGAATGGGCAAGGTCATCCTTCAAGGTCAAAGGTCAAATATATGGGTCAAAATCGCTCAAAAGGGGACATAGTGTTTCACAAACACATCTTGTTTCAGATACATTTTGGTTTAAACAGTATTTATTATGATACTTTGAACATGACATGTGAGTTACATTTATACAATAATGGATTAGAAAACAAGTCACTTAAAACTTATATGAATTCTTCTCCGAAATTAACACAGTCATGTAACCAGTTAAAGCTATAACCAGTTAGAAGTATTTTTTTAAATTGAAGCGTGCATGAGCTGCTTAAGCATATATTATGAAAGATAGAGCAGGAATAGCGTTAGACAGAGTGGAAAGACAAAGAACAGTGGCGAAAGGACACTTGAGGACATTGAATATGGTGGGCTGTTGCCAGTTAGTTATGTGAGAAGCGTTTTGACAACACGATATATCGTTGCACCTTAAGAATTACAATTTTGTTTTGCTCATGGGTAAGGTATTCACATCCAAAGAGTAGGTTGTTTGTTGTAAGAGGGCACGGGATATTTCCAAACAGATTATTTCGAAGATGTTGCTGGTGCTGACAATGTAGAAGGAAATGGTTGGCAGTTTCGATTTCTCCACATGAGCAAAGAGGGTTGTCTACTAATGATCTTCGAAATAGGTCGTTATTGAGGGAACTGCACTCAAGTCGCAATCTTGCGTGAAGGATTTGATCAGCTCTTGTACCAATATTAAATATTTTAGATACTTTTGTGAGATTTCTGCTTAGAGAAGCTTTAAAAGAGGACAACGTGGGAGATTGTTGCAACAATTGTAGATACATTTTAATACATAGATAACATTGTTATTTCCTCACGGCCGATCAATATCAGAAGTTGTGTAACTTTGATCTCTCTGCAGAAATCAATCCATTACACTATATCAATGTCTGTGCATTGTGTTCATGTACATAGTTACATGTGCAGTTGTACTTCAAATGATATGTTATCATTTCCCTGTAAACAATTTTAAGGATTTATTTACCATACAAAAAATTAATCATCCCCTTAAATGTTTTTAATAAGTTCAGTTTTACTTCAAAATTCAAATAATTATGCTCCCTTTTATTTAAATTTGTTCAATTTAAGTCATGACTTGAAACTGGCATAAAGTTCATCGACTCAAACCCAATTGTTGCCATGGCGTCATGGTTTGACTGGGTGTCATGGTATGCCTAGTTGCCATGGTGTCATGGTGTGCCTATTTGCCATGGTGTCATCGTATGCCAGGTTGCCATGGTGTCATGGTATGCCTAGTTGCCATGGTGTCATGGTATGCCTGGTTGCCATGGTGTCATGGTATGCCTGGTTGCCATGGCGTCATGGTATGACTGGTTGCTGTAGGCGAAGGGGAACCAGGGCACTCTGGACTCCCAGGTGCTGCAGTACGAGGTACGCAATGGGCCACGTGGGGAGAAACCAGTCTCCAACATAACCACAACTGCCACCATCACATTCAAAGACCTGCTCAAAGACCAAGAGTATGAGATTCGGGTAAGATCCGCATGGTAACAACTTAAGCCTCGTTCTGGGAAAATGGGCCTTATTGCATGTGCTTAAAGTGTCGTCCTAGATTAACCTGCGCAGTCCGCATAGGCTGAACTGAAGAACTAAATTTTCCGCCTTATATGGATTTTTATTTAGAAGATACTTTTTTTTAAACAGAAAAATTGCACTGCTCAAGCTTATCTGGGACAACACTTTACACACATGCATTTAACCCCATTTTTCCAGATTGAAGGCTCATTTTGAATTTTCACATATTCTCTGATTGGTATCTGCCAAACTCTCCGGTCATTCGTACTTAGTTACAGCGTCTTTGGAAACCCTTAGAAATTTAAGATTTTTACTGTGTTTCATTTTGAGACTAATTTAATAGATTTTTTCGGTTGTTTGGTGCATGTGCAAGTGGTTCTTCGTTAGCCCTTTGCATGCTGGGAAATTTGTCGTCTGCTAAAATGTTGTCTGCTGAATTTCTAAAATTACCATTTTCTTCAAAAAAAAATTCAAAGAATACTATCAGAATAGCAAACAGTTTGGATCCTGATGAGACGCCACATTCTGTGGCGTCTCATCTGGATCCAAACTGTTTGCAAAGGCCTTCAAAATTCAGTTCCAGCACTGAAAGAGTTAGTCTCCATTATTGGACAATTACCTTACAGAAAGTTCCTGTGCTAATCAGTTTGCTGAACATGAAAACACTACACCATATTGCACAGTCCTTGAATATTCATTACATTTTCTGTGGCACTCATTATATAACAATCAACCATCTGTCCTGACATGCCTAATACTTGCAGAATGACATCCCCTAAAAAAAAGCTCCTTAAAATGAAAATCAGAAAATTCAATTTGTCAATATCTTTTTTTTTAATGCATGTTTTTTTTTGCTTTCAATCAACTCGTTAGGTCTTGTAATGACATTAGGCAGAAATTAATTACAGCAAAAAGTTGTGAGAATCAGATCCAACGTGGTTTGAATTCAATCAGGTACTTCTAATGAGGCTCTGTGCAGATTTGATTCCATTTTGCAGTGAAATCCCCTGCATTCCTTTCAATACGCACATGGATTTAAAAGCATGTTCACTATTATTGCATTGTAAGACTTTGTTGATGTAATTCCAGGGGGTTTTCTGTTATTTAAAAAAGGCTGTAAAATGAACTTGATCCTAAGCAAACGGACCCGATCCTAAACCGAAATAAAAAAGAAAAATCACAATTTAATATTTATGTATTTTTTTTAAGAAGTGTCTTATGATAACTATATCTCATTTTTATTAGCTCGGCTGTTTTCGAAGAAAACCCGAGGCATTGTCATAGCCAGCTCGTCTTCCGCGTCGTCATCGTCCGAAAACTTTTACAATGGCCATAACTTTTGCAATATTGAACATAGCAACTTGATATTTGGCGTGCATGTGTATCTCATGGAGCTGCACATTTTGAGTGGTAAAAGGTCAAGGTCATCTTCGAGGTCAAAGGTCAAAAAAAAAAATTATTATTATTATTTTTTTATTTTTTCTCAAAACTGCACCCGCAGCCGAGCGTTGGCATCCGCTTGACCGTGCTCTTGTTTCATAAATATCTATCAAAGTATATAACTATAACCTTTCGTGTGAATTGCCAGGAAAAGGCCTGATGTGTCAATATTTGTTGATAACAAAATCCCAAATTTGGTCAATTTTGTTGATAACAAAATCCCAAATTTTCCATTTTATCAATTTCAAAAAATCCCTATTTGACCAGACTCCTTTTCCCAAAACAGCTAGAGAAAAACCTGAATTTACCACTTGGTTTGTCAGGAAGAACTGAATTGCAGTGGTTTGGTTTCTGCCTATAAAGCTGCAATTAGACCGCTGATGTTTACTGTTGACGAAAAAAGGCAGCTTATTAAAATATACAACAAACGGCAATTATAATAAACTGATGTATTTTCATTGATTTTGTACAATTTGTATTTTTAAGACCCAACAATTGTACAATTTGTATTTTTAAGACCCAACAAACAGCTATTGTCAATACAGAAACATGGGATTTAACCCTTTCCTGCTCAGAAGCAAAGTTAAAATGGCTATATGCTATCAGCATAAAACCAGAACAGCCTGCATTAGTAACTGGCAGTCTGTTCAGGTTTTATGCTGTTTCCTCCTCATCAGTATCTTAAGGTTGGAAATGAAGGCTTAAAAACTTTAATCTTTTTTTTCTTTTTTTTTAAAGTTTTATTTCTTTTTCTAACAGACTACAAACTCGTCAAAGTGCATATCTGAGTGGTAAAAGGTTAAACTTTTCTGATGCTTGATCACAATAAAGTAAATCCTAGTAAGTGTCCGTATAGAGAACGGAGAAGGCACCATTCTCGCTCTCAAAGTCTCAGTCCCATAGCTTACAATGGGTCCTCAATGTCGTATTTCCTTGGATCATGGAAAACTCATTAACGATGTCGAGTCCACCGATGCGCAAATGTCCCACCATGCACTTCAAACGCGGGCGAACACGTGCCTCCCTATATGTCCCTTTGATGTTTGTTTCCGCGATAGGCTTATACAGAAATTACTGGCGGTTTAGGTATTGAACGTGTTGTGGTCTCTTCTCTCTCGTAAATAGAGGCCTTCAGGCGTCTAATCGAGCGTTCGCAGGTTGACAATATGGCGAGAATTCTGTAATGATTTCAATGATACCTCTGTGCGTAGAATGGCTCCCATTGAAAACTGTTGGGCAGAAATATCAGCCTGATTAAGCTACTGTTTTCTGTTTATGAAACGAAGTTTAAAATTTCAGGCCTATAAAATTACTGGGCATATATTGCCAAGGTCTGTCAAAGGATTAAGTGGAGATTTTATTAAAAATTATTGTTTTTTAATTTTATGTTATTCAAATTTATGCTAAATACTCAAATATTCGTCTGCTGCTATGATTTCGGGATGGTGAAACACATGCCTAAAACTGTCTCAGCTATCACGGCTGTTGCAATTTTAAAGGAATCAAAGCAGTCATATATAGTTAATATGATTTTAATTTGATGTCTTTTGTATGAAAGGTTCTAGGAATTTACATGTATGATGACGTCATTTGTGTTGGATTTATTTAAAAATTTGAACATTAAGATTTATTATAAAGAATTTTTTGTAAATTAAATTTATGTGCATATATTTTTGTCTTAAAGGAATGTGTCAATTAATATTCATGTGGAATCTAGAATAAAAATATTTCCAGTTTGTGTTAAGAATGTTTTATGTTAACTATGTTATAGTTCTCTGTCTCCTGACAAATATCCTATGCCTGCTCAAATAATGATTGCTCTGAATTGTGCAATATAAGTTCCTTCAGATGCGCGCTGTTTCCATAGCACCATATCTAGCCTCCCTGGCAACACTAGCGATATAATGCAATCAAAGACACTACCGATAGCTACTGTTACTTAGCCCCCAACTGACAATACCCTGTGATTTACCATACAAGTTCAACCTAATGGAAATTCCTGTTTTCCCTTAATCAAATCTACTATAACAATATGCCCATGGGAATCGATGCATGATGAAGTTATATCTCACTGTTACTGAATCTTTCATACATCATTCTTGCACTCAAGTTTTTCTGGTCCCATATTCGGCTCCAATCCTACCGTGGCAGATTTCATACCCATTGGTAAGAATTTATTAAATTTGTATAGAGTTTATTAAGCAAGATTGTCAAGAAATGAAACCCATCCTCTGCTGCAATTGCCTTACATTACTGCTCACACCGGCTGCTGATTCCATCAGGCGCTCAGTGTGAAATTGGATTTATAGTTCCAATTAGATGAGCATGATTGTATCTCCATAAGAAAATATGAATTCTGTATCATAGTGGCAATTTATTCTTAGTTTTCGTAGCAACAGCGAAATTGAGCATGTATATTTATGTTTCGAAAAAAAAATGCAAAAGTTATGTTTTTTTTAATCCCCTTCTAATAAGGTCACTGAAATCCCCTTTTAGACAAATTTCAGTTTGATTTTTCTCCCTCCCTATGTGGTGATTAAAGTATAATTATACAAGTTTCCTGGAAAAAGAACAACAGATTTCAGGCGACATTATTCAAATTCAAAGCAAACTTTGTCATTTTAACACAATACATTCCACCATAAATCTTGATTTCAATATAAATATGGTAATTTGGTGTGGCGGTGCCTGTGAAACAATGCCTTTTGAAGTACGAACTCCTAACCAAATTAAGTGTACTTTTCAGTGCTAAAGCAACTATTAAGAGCTTTGAATATTGTAAAACAAGCCTATAAATCTTAACTTTAATCAAGTTAAAGCTCCTTTAATAGCACTCCTTTCAGACATTTAAATAGAGCTCACAATGCTTGTGCCAGATGGCATCGAGGCAAATTAACAGAGTTATGGCCCTTGGAGGAGGTATGGATGTCTGGAATCAATCCCAGGTTACAAGTTAGGAAATGGTTTGGTTTGTTTAATTGTTATCTCCCGCAAAAGACGCAGGGATATAGAATTGGCATTGTCTGTCCATCATTCCGTCCGTCCGTCAGTCTGTCACAAAATTTTGACATTTTCAGGGGATATCAATGCAACGAATTTGCTTGTTCCAGTTTACATCTTAAGCCTAATAAGTGTGTGTATTGTTGTATTTTAGGGGAAAAAACAACAAACAAACTCTTGAACAGTATTTATGCCCAGCCACAGTTACAAAGTTGCACAGTCATGTAACTATATGTTTACACATATATGTGTTATTGTATGTATATACAACACATGTCATTACATTACCAAAGAACAGTACATATAGCCCACATCCAACCAATGTGGTTACCATTTTCAGATCAAGGGAGAGACCAGGAAGGGGTGGGGAGAGTTCAGTTCACCATTCTTTGCCAGGACTGGAACACCTTATGGTAAGTACCAGTTATTCAAATTATTGTACTTGTTTGAAAAAAATTAAGAATTGCAAATTTCTGTTTGTTCTAAAAGGTTGTTTGTCCATGGATATAAAGTGCTTTTTATGCCCCCGGTAGGGTGGCATATAGCAGTTGAACTGTCCGTCAGTCTGTGCGTCCGTCCGAAAACTTTCACATTGGCCATAACTTTTGCAATATTGAAGATAGCAACTTGATATTTGGCATGCATGTGTATCTCATGGAGCTTCACATTTTGAGTGGTGAAAGGTCAAGGTCATCTTTCAAGGTCAAAGGTCAAATATATGGCGTCTGTCCGTCCATCGGAAAACTTTAACATTGGCCATAACTTTTGCAATAATGAACATAGCAACTTGATATTTGGCACGCATGTGTATCTCATGGAGCTGCACATTTTGAGTGGTGAGAGGTCAAGGTCATCCTTCATGGTCAAAGGTAAAATAAATAAATAATCAAAGCCGCCCAGTAGGGGGCATTGTGTTTCTGACAAACACTTCTATTGTCTTACAACTGTGTTTAACAGATCATCTCCTCCTTGCAATTTGTTGACCGCCTCTTCAAAATACATGGACACATATCATCAGTTATATATGACTGTTTTAGGTGTTCTTTCTATACAGAAATCCCCATGCCTCACATTTGCTGGTTGCCTATAGAGACATTGGTATGCTCCACTTTTGCTGGTTGCCATATCAACAATGTGTTGTTGTGTGTTTCAGACTCCAAGAACCAGACCGAGGAGCCTGGTACGCCCCTTGAGATCATCATAGGAGCCATTGTGGCCGTCATCGTGTGCATGGCCATCGCGGGTCTCATGGTCTTCATCCTCATCAACAGGTATACCCGTCTACATTCTTAAGGAAGGGTTGCATGTGTGCAGTTCAAATATGAATCAAGCTCCGAGAAAACAGGACTTTTTGCATGTATTAAGTGTAGTCCCAGATTAGCCTATGCAATCCGCACAGACTAATCAGGGACGACACTTTCTGTCTGGACTGGATTTTCATTTAGAAGAGACTTCCTTTAAATGAGAAATTCCATTTAAGCGCAAATTGTCATCCCTGAAACTGCACAGGCTTATCTGTGATGACACTTTAAGCACATGCATTAAGCCACATTTTCCCAGAGCATGGCTCATAAAAACTTCACATAAAATGTACACTCTCCCTCTCTGGAATATTTGCCCTTTTAACAATAACAAATCTGTTAAGTCCTGATTTCTCAAATGACAAGTGATTAAGCTTTCGCATTTCATTGAAAAGCATGTTTGTTTCAACCATTGTTATTAGTTTAAATGGATGTATTAACAGTTTTTAAATATTTATGAATATAGAAGCTTTCTGGTGCTTTTTCATGCTTTGCGTTCGATTTTCTGTAGAATCACAAGACAAGAAGGCAAGATTGTTTTAAAGTATACAAGACTTCACATAAAATGTATGCTCTCTTTCTCTGGAATGAGCTTTGCTCACTGGAATGTGCGCTCTCGCACACTGGAATGTTTGCCCTTTTTTTACAATAACAAATCTGTTTAGTCCTTATTTTTTTAAATGACAAATCATAAAGCGTTGCATGTGACTGACAAGGATATTTGTTTCAACTCAATATTTATAAAGAGAAGCATTTACTGCTGCTTTTTCATGCTTTGCTTTCGATTTTCTGTAGAATCCGAAGACAAGAAGGCAAGAATCCAGATCTTGATGGACCTTATCACCATGGTAAGTCACATGACTATCACATGACTTCAGTGTAGATGTCACATGACCTTAGCAGTTATAAATAGCACAGTGTGTAAGGTTCTGAAAGTGATGTTTGTGCATGCTGTATGTAAACTGTTTGTTACTATTCCACCTAATATTGAAATGACTTAAACCGGCTTATATTAAAGTATTTAAATTTTCACTAAAGTGCTTGTGTTTTGCTTAAATAGACATGACCGGTAAGTTGAGCACGGCAGAATGTTGCCTTTGATAACACTAACCAGAGTATCTTCTGAATAAAATGTATTTGAATTTATCTGAAACAATTGCTTCACATAGAAAAAAGCAGTGTCCATATTCATTCATTTGTTAAACAATAAATACAGTCATTGATGGCCACACTTGTAAGAAAGCCTGCTCAGTGGGTATATGCCTTGCTTTGCTTTGGCCTCAGTTATTCTTATGTTGGGATCCTGTTCTTGGATAGAGGCACTTGCAGCTAGCCAATAGACAGAGTTTATGTTTCTTATAAGTCTTTTGGTTCAGTCTTTGTAATTTGTGCATTTAGTATTGAATATCACCCAAATAGTTGTTTGTCATGGACATTTTCATCTTTCCAAATTATAAATTTCTTTAACAAGTACCATATGTAATATTTTTTCTATGTTTGTAGTGGACATTTTAACAAGAAACAAATTTATCTTGCTGACATTGTGAGCACGACAAACAGTTGTATGGTCAAACGTGTAATTTATTGTCACATTATATTGGGATTAAAACATTTTCAATTGTTTAATCTGTTGAAAGAGTACACAGAAAACCATTATCGTATTGCTTAAGACTTTATTTGGGGCAGGAAGTTAGCTATGTGTTGTTTTTCTTCGATTCAGTTTTACACTGTCCTCCCCCTGATCATCTTATAAACGGATCAAGTGAGTAACCTCCCTTGGAGACTCTGTAAACTCATGAATGTAGGAGATACATTTAGTATAGCTCTATGAAAAGGGGGTTTAATGCATGTGTGTAAAGTGTCGTCCCTGATTAGCCTGTTCGGACGACACTTACCACTTTAATTGTATTTGTTTAAAGGAAGACTCTTCTTGACCCAAATCCAGCTTAGGCAGAAATTGTTGTCCCTAATAAGCCTGTGCAGACTGCACAGGCTAATCTGGGACGACACTTTACGCACATGCATTGAACCCCATTTTCTCAGAGTGCGACTCATTTAGTGTAGCTTCACCTAGCGCGTCAGTTAGTACCTCCTGTGTGTATGTCTGGATGTGCCTGTACATGTAAGTGTGTGCTAGATGTAGCAGTCATTGAGTGGATGGACCTTCTGTTATATACTCCGGAAATGTTTGCATGGTCCATTGCTGTTTGCAGTTTAACAAATTTACGTGAAAGAAACATATTTATATGACAATGCAGTGCTAAAACACTTTAAATTTAGCAGTATAAATAGTAAGGACAAAAAGAACAATAATTCAACATCTTAATGATAGTCTGGTTCATTAAAACTTCATATAAAAAATCAATTAAAGATATAAGAAAATAAAGAAATATTGAGAAAAAAAACAAAAAAAAACATGAAACAATATTGATTCCAGTTCATGATTTAGCATTTATGCAACTCCTGTATTTCTTTTGCCGTAGTTCCAAATATTCCCAAAGGTATCTTTGATTGATTTTATTTGTTTCCTTTTTTGGGGGAATGATTCTTGATGTATTCGTTCTTATTTTAACATTTTCCTGTACACTTTCACTGCGTTTCTTCTCTCTTTTGTAACCGAAATGATACGTCTCTTTATATATGTACCAAATGTATATTGCTTTATTTGTATAATTTCTCTACTAAATAACATTATGTATTCATCATAATCAATATTAATTTATTATCCCCTGCCAAAGGCGGAGAGATATAGAATTGGCGTTGTCCGTCAGTCAGTCTGTCTGTCCGTCCGATTTGCACCCATCTGTAAACAAAATTTATTTTGCTGGGGATATCAATTCAATGAATTTGCTTTTTTTATTTATGTAATGCTGTCTGCTAAAATTGAGACAGGCTTGTACAACTCATTTGTTATCTTGTCACTAAGGTTTGTTTCAGATCCCACCTTGCAGATGTTCATTTATCGCACCATTTTCTCTGTTTTACTTTTTAAAATTCCACTGAAAGATTCCCAAGTGACATTTCAGAGTCTAGCCATTCATTGTACAGTTATAATTGACAAGGTCTTACAGTCATGTAATGATTCTCATATTCTCTTTTTGTTGGTGTGTACTTCGTTATTATAGTATGGAAACTTAGTATGAGTATTAGGTGTAACAACACATTTATGTTGTTCATATATTTTCCAATTTTTAAAAATCAGCGTTTTATATCATTAACATCTTAAAATATTATATTATAATTTTGAAGTGTAGAAATGAAACATTCCAATATAAGTACTGATAACAAAAAGAGACACAAATAATTTTGTAAGTGTTTATTGTTTGCAAATTTTAAGAAATTGGGATTGTTTCCTATTAAAGTCATGCTGCATACAGGCATTCTATTCATAGAGGGTTTGACGTCGCTGTTCGTTTAATTGATACCAGAATTAGATTACTCACCAAGGATTTGGCTTAATTATCCACCGCCGTAGGCAGAGGGATACTGTTTTGGTGTAGTCTGTGTTATGGCCCTTTGAAATTTTCCATTAACTGTAGAGTTGAATATTTTGAAATTTTCCATTGTACATATAGTGCAATTCTTGTCCAGGCTATTTCTCAGCAACTAATGACCGGAATTCAATGAAACTTTATGGGAAGCTTCACTACCAAGAGGAGATGTGCATATTATCAGCCGGTTATGGTCGGATGATTTTTCACAGAGTTATGGCCCTTTGAAATTTTCCATTGTACATATAGTGCAATTCTTTTCCGACCTATTTCTCCCCAACTACTGACTGGAATTCAATGAAGCTTCATGGGAAGCTTAACTACATTGAGGAGATGCACATGTTATTAGTGGGTTCTGGTTAGATGATTTATTTAGAGAGTTATGGCCCTTTGAAATTTTTAAGTTGCTAAACCATCCATTGTATTATTTTGTCCAAAGTATGATGCCCCTCAAGATGTTTCCTTTTATCTGAATATATAGTGCAATATTGTGACAAAAAAAAACTTTGGGGAGCATCACCCGTCTCCGACGGTTTCTTGTTGTGTTTGTCACCATCCTGTGTAACTGCTTGTTGCCTGCTAGTCACAGGCTGGTTATGATGGTCCTGCCATCATGAGTTTACAGAGCCCAGACCAAGTCGGTAACTCTAACAGACTGGCTACTTTCTCAGTTATTGGTTTAGTTCATAGGGTTGTAACCTTGGTTACTGTGTTTCAAAACAGTCACTAATGCGCATGTCATGATGTTGTTCATGAATATGTTTTTGAGCACTATCACTGCATTCAGTTTCTGTTGTTTCTGTTAATATAACCGTTGATGAACTACACAATATGATTGTATAAGCAATGGATTATGTTGCAAGTTGCTGGATGGGGCAGTAAAGAGTTATGAGTGGCTAGTTCAGAATACCTTACTTATATGGTTACAAATACAGAAAACAACTACAGGAAACATGGGGACCTTTGTATAGTGCTATTTATCAGGTGTGAAATAATTAAATGTTGTTAATGAACATGTTCTTTTAAAGTAATCAGCTGGTCAACAATATATATTCTTCATGAAACATGCAACAAACATAGGAAGTATATTTTTAAAACAGATGTTATAGGATCTGAAGCCATGAATGTGTTTTGTTTCTTACATTCCTTTGGTAAAATCATAGAAATGTCCAGGAACGTAATAAAAGGAACATCTAATACGCCATTTGTATTTTGAATCATAATTGTGGGTTTGCATTGGGTGTCAGTTATACGTATACTAAACATTGTCAAACTGTTCGTGTACACCCGAGTATTGATAATATATCAGCTGAATAAATTGTCTTCTTATGTGAATGTCAAATACTTGAGTGTTTATCTCTGATTATTTTATACCACCCAAGTACTGATAACGTGAATGGTAGAACTGTTGTACAATGTTTTTATGAAAATAAAGACTCGATTGGACTGATAAATGTAATGATTAAAAGTAACTTTTACTAATGGTGTACAAATGTTTCAGAAAATTACTATTCAAGTAAATATACAGCACTGTGGTGTGTTTGTGTTTGGTTTGGAAGCAGTATACTGCGGGCTGATGTTGATGGAACTGAAGTACTTGTAATCTGCCTTCACATATATATGAGCCAGGATCTCGGAAAACGAGGTTTAATGCATGTGCGTAAAGTGTTGTCCCAAATCAGGCCAATAAGGGACGACCCTTTCCAATTAAATAGTATTTTCGGTTAAAAAGAAGTCTCTTCTTAGCGAAAATGCAGTTTAGGCTGAAAGTGTTGTTTCTGATAAGCCTGTCCATACTGCACAGGCTTATCTGGGACGACACATTACTCATATGCATTAAGCTCTGTTTTCACAGAATGAGGCTCATACTGTTTGTTGCAAAATGGTGTTTCATTATAAAAACGTCATCATGATTAGCAGTTTTCACAGTTTCTTGTCACCCTTATTTAATTCAGTTGTTTATGCATTTTGGCTTGGAGTATATATTGTTTTATTTGGAGTGTTTAATGCACATAATATTTGTTTTGTTCGTCATTGGCAATTCACATAACATTTATAACTGATAAATGGTTAAAAGAATAAAAACTGTCTCATTATGCATAACTATGTTCAATTTTTAATAAATAATGGAATAATACATGTACTTGGCAACTTCTTTGCTGATCTCTTGTCTTCATCTTTTGGTTTGGTTTGTGGTCAGAGAATCTATTGACATCCAAGAGATAACTGTAACAGTTTCACATGCACACAGTATTACATTGCATTACATGCATATACATGTTTGTTAAATGGTAATGAAATCGGTCTGCTTGTGCAGGAATTATTGCAATTTTAGAAAACAGTTTTATTTTTTGAATATTATTTCATTTACGTTGTCATTTTAAAATGATTCTGTAAATTACAAGAAATTGCACAGATTGTTATGCAACTCATGTAATGTGGAAGTTAAATCCGAACATGATTACTTTACTCAAGGATATTTTCATATCACTTCACATTTTACTTAAATTCACATTTGTTGTGTGTTTTCATTATAATTTCTAGTTGTTTGTGTTATTTTGCATGTGTGCCTCTTTAAAGTTATTGTGTTGCACTTTCATTATATAATTTAAATAGATATTTATTTTCATTTTAATTCATCTCCACTCTCATTGTCTAGCCATATACACTGTATTAAATTATTTTGTATATATCCAGTATTATAACTATTATTCATTTTTAATTTCATGGGATTTCTGTTATTTTATGTGTAACCTATTCAAGCTTAAAATATTACCTCCCTTAAATGTAACACTGCCTTTAAATTGAAGTGATTGTCTCCCTTTGCAGTGACAGTGCCATTGTTCCAGCCCTCAGGCACCATCAAGAGTTACGTGGACCCTCACACGTATGAGGACCCTAACCAGGCTGTCAGGGAGTTTACACGGGAAATAGATGCCTCTCACATCAGCATTGACACAGTCATTGGAGGAGGTAGAAGCTGGAGTGTTATTAATACATTACATTTGTAAAAAGACATCTTTTCAATAAGTTGGAATAAGTTTAAAATGTGGTTTCTAGTTACTGGTTGATACCAGTGTTCTTACAATCTATATAAAGGAAGAGCATATTCATCAATTCACTAAATAAGCAATTGGTTACATGAGTCTGCGCATTTCAACTTTTAATGATTTGTATGCAGCCAAATTTGTTTCAAGTGAAACCTTAAATGTTATGATACATCAGAAAACAATTAATCTGAAGATCCATTATCATCTCCAACTATCAGTACATTTTGTTAAATAACATTTAAATATTTAAATAACAAAAATATTCTTGTATGACAGTATTTATTTATGGACAAGATACTCAGTTTTTCATACATCATGTGCAATTTAATGACAGTATTGTTAACAGTGTATGTCCCTGTGCTGCAGGTGAGTTTGGTGATGTGTGCAAGGGCAAGCTACGGGTGCCCAGCCGTCCAGAGATGACCGTGGCCATCAAGACTTTGAAGCCGGGCGCCACAGACAAGAACCGCCTTGACTTTCTGACAGAGGCCAGCATCATGGGGCAGTTTGATGACCCCAATGTGATCTTCCTTGAGGGGGTCGTCACTAAAAGTGAGTACGGGCGTACTTAATTGCACCGTCAACCTGATCCAAATACATGAGCCTCGCTCAGAGAAAACGTGGTTAAATGCTTGTGCGTTAAGTGGTGTCTCAGATTAGCCTGTGGAGTGTGCATAGGTTTATAAGTGATGACACTTTGTGCCTAAACTTTATTATCTCTTAGACTTGCTTTGAATGCAAAATACAATAAAAGCGGAAAGTGTCATTCCTGATATGCATTAAACCCTTTTATCCCAGAAGAAGGCACACATTGATTTCGCCTCTCTGCCTTTCTGTTTGTTAATTGTCTACTGTTGTTTCTTTAAGTATTTCAAGTAAATTGATTCGGTTATGCAACTGTTCTGTTGAGATTATTTACCACTAAGATATAAACAGTTGCTTGTTCAACTCAATTCTAGCAAGTAGTTGTAATTATGCTTGAAGAGGAAAACTTATGTTTGCTTTGAAGATTATTACTAAAGCTTGTTTATGTAATGCAAGTGTGTCAGTCAGAAACATTAAGTTTTATGGTGAAACAAGTACGTGGTTTCTTTCCTAGTTGTTACGTGGTTTCTTTCCTAGTTGTAATTTCGCAAATGGAATTGCTTTTTATCCAGCTCTTGCACAAGAACATGTTTTGTATGCATTCTTATTGAATTTCAAATAATTATTGGATGGTAGATAGAATTGTTTAGTTCAATTAAGGTATCAACTAGTCAATGTTGTCAAAAAACTTCAAAATTCACTATGTCTCCTGCAAAGTCATTCGTTTGAATTACTGGGAGAATTGTCGTGATGGGAAATAATAAAGAACATTATGTCTCTGTTTGTCCTGCCAATTGAACTTTATGTATTGTTTGTAAAGATGAACTGTGGCAAATGTCTCCTAAAATGGAATGTGCTGCTGTATATTTGATGTGAAAAACCATCTGAAGGAAGTGCTTTTATACATTCTGCAAATGGATTGGCCTTTGTGTTCAGTCTTGTTTGTCACATAAGTTCTTGCTGCAGGCATAGCCTTTGATGTATTTTCTGAACTAAGAAGCCTAAAATGAATATTATTCAGCCTAAGATATGTATCGGCTATTACATGTGAACTAAAACCGGATCGGGAAATAGTATGGCTTGTTCTTGATTACATAATAGTATAAGTATTTGCATATCATGCGGTTTATTCTTTCCAATGTCTTATTGAAATAAATGTCCATCTTGCAAGAATTGTTTAATTGTCTTTTTATGCAGTATTTTGTGTTCATGTAGATTGTCTAATATATACAGTCTCTGTAATGGGTGGGTATGTAATGCATTGGGCACAGCAGTTACATGTTTGTTCACTTGTAGCATAGTGTTTTACATGTGTGTGTATTTTCTGTTTGCAGCTAGTCCTATCATGATTGTAACAGAATACATGGCCAATGGATCCCTGGATAGTTTCCTACGGGTAAGAATCGCCTAGCATAACATAAACTGCAGTAGATATTAGTTCCATTTTTCAGTAGAGAAAAGTCATGTGTTAATGCCCCACTATTGTTTCTTTAACAAACAATTTAACTTTAACAAGTATTTAACATGTCAATATTGTATAGTCATAAATCTTTAAGTACTTTTTCTTAGTGCACAACAAGACGCTATAAAGCCTTGTACTCCTAGACCTGTCTTATTTAAAAGCAGTAATAATCATATTTTACATTTACGGAACTGTAAAAGAACTTTTTGATGTGACAGTTAAGATAATTATGAACACTCTTTCTCTAAATAGTAACATATTGTTTGTTTGAAATAATTATACATTATTTGGTTCTAAACAGTAATATCTGTTACACTGTTGTTGTTTGCAACTGTAACCAAGCCCGCAATGAATGTTGCACCCAGACAAGCAGAATCAGATATCTACCATTACCAGTTAAATAGCCACCGGATCTTTGATCAATTATTTAGGAGACTAAAGCAGTAGCATGTGTCCCTGCACTGCCATGGAGAGGCAATAATTTCCCATTTCACTGACAACACTGTGAGATTAAAATGTCCACACCAAGTCGTATTCTCTATCTCTATCCTAGTATGTGTATTCATTTAGTAGAGTTTCTACTCTGCTCTTCTTGGAAATGGGCTCTTCTTGTTAAGCTAAAGTTGGTAAATACAACATGGTCGATGCAATGTTTGAAACATGACATGATTGTGCTGTTCAGAAAAATTCTTCATCATTATCAGTTTTGTTGTTTGCCAATTTATACACCACACCTGATTTTTGCCAACATTACATTCTGCATTATACCATATTTATTTCGTACAGCTCTCCCTAGTTTAAAGTCATATATTACATTCAGTAAAATGTCAGCTAAAGGCAATGGAACATTCATGTATTTTCTGTACCTTTTGTACAGAAAATATATTTTTCGCTGTCGTATAATAACAAAATCATGTGAAAAAAATAATTTTATATAATTATATATTAAAACAAATAGTAGAAGAAATAGTAAATGTACATGTACTAAAATACATTCATATAAACAACGTTAAGAAATCCTTATGACTTTGTGAAAAAAAAAATTGTTTCATACACAATTTGTTTAATCATTAACGTTGTATGCAATCTGACAAGAAAATCCTGACAGAATACTTCCACATGAAATCAGTGCCCTATAAAGTCTGATTCTGGATGGAGGGCTGGATTGGATGACTGTAAAACATAAAGCGTGCACACCGGGTGTCATATCTTCCAATTAACCAGCAGATTTCTTGCAGCCAATCATAAACATGCCCAGCGTATATGGAAGACCAGTATTTATGGTGATTGTCTAACGGCCAAACCATGTTACATCGGGGCGCTAATACAGCTTTATGCCACACTGTTGTGACTTGGTGCCAATAAATTACATAATACAGATAGCACGCTTGATAATATTTGACTTTTTTATGGAAAGTCGTATGATTTATGGCTTAATTGGATCGCAATCGGAAAGTGCTCTGAGAAAAAAATGGAGAATTTGCTTTATTAAAATAAAATCTCTTTGTAGACACAGAAGACTTGTTAGATGTGGATGTTGTTGTTGTCTGCTGCATGTAAGGTTGTAACATACATGTATGTATACATTTAACAGAACACATTTTTGTACTAAATAGTTCTCAGTTTCATATCCAGTAGGGATAAAAGTAAGTTGACACAGAACAAAGCGAAACTTGTTCTAAAAAGTTCTGTTTGATTTACAATAACATGATAATCTTGGGAATTCACACTCCATACATCACTGTTATCTGGTGCTATACCCAGGTTCTGGTGCTATCCCCAGGTTCATTAATAGAAAATGGAAATTTTGTATTAATCAGTAAACATTAATTATTATACATAAATGTCAAATCAAAGAGTTTTAATACATTTGTATTTGTTACATTGATTTAGGCTGGTTATTATTATACCATCATGAATAAATATGTCATATGTCCTTAAGCAATTTTGTAAACCAAGAAACAAATGTGAATGGCTGTATCTCATATTTCATGGCGCCTTATTTGGACAGTTTTCATTTCGAGTCAAGATGCTCTTAACGTGATACCGACATTCAATTATGTGATATTTATGAGCAAATCTCTGAGCGTTAGTAGGCAGAGGTATGTAAGGAGCCACGGGAATTCCCTCGCTGGGAATTGGACTACGACAAATTAACGGCAAGTTGACACATTTGCTGTATGTCCGTGATCGGCATAATCTGATAATTGTAGAAAAGATGTTTTCTACCGGCAGCAGGAATTGCCTTGTCTGGAGACTTTGGAAGAATAAACGGAAGTTATGTTCTGATTGGAAAATGATTGTTATTTAGATCTGTACTTGGGATAAAAGTCAATTTTCTCTGTGATTTGTGGCAAAATAAGGACCTTACATCTGTCTAGCTCATTGAGATTTTATGAAGGGGGTGTGCAGGTCCAGCAAGTATCAGGAAACAATTGTACCGGCATAAAAATAATGTGTCTTGTAATAGCATTTGAGACACGCTCTGGGAAAACAGGCCTTAATTCATGTGCTTAAATTGTTGTCCCAGATTAGCCTGTGCAGTCCGCACATGCTCATCAAGGTTGACACTTTCTGCTTTTATGGAATGTTTCGTTAAAACTTCTAAACGAAAATCCAGTCCAAGCGAACAGTGTCGTCCCTGATTAGCCTGTGCTGTGCACAGACTAATGTGGGACAACACTTGATGCAGATGCATTAAGCCCTGTTTTCCTAGAGCAAGGCTCATTTGCATCTAGTGTGCCACTACTGATACATGCAGTGGAGATAGCACTGACATTAACCATGGGGACAGTTGGAGGAGTATTGACAATGTTCATCTATTGATTTGAAAACATTAAAAAAAACACTTAATCGTCATTTTAGATTGATACTTGGCTGTTAAAAGAAATCTGTACCAGAAAAAAAAACTTAATCACTAATTCTGCCGTAATTATTGTCGAAATTGCTCAGAGCATTGTGCGTAAGTGATGATTAAATGGTGAAATTAAGAGCATGATTTCGCCACACCAAGTAATACAAGCAAATTGTCTCCCAGAATAAATTCAAGAAGGCAAATTAAAAGTGAAAAGGCTTTAGGGGCAAAATTATTCTGATGAACAATTTTAGATTTAACTTGAAGTATCCGTATGTTTTCTCTTTTCAGACATTTTGCCTTAATTTAAAAAATGAAGGAAATGTTAAGATTTGCTTGTTATGTTTTGAATTTGAAATACAATGTGCCCATAGTTCAACATGTTCTTCATTGTTTAGTTATAAAAATATATGGTTTAAGTTTTCATATTGCTAAATGTGTCGCGCTCTGTGAAAAGGGGTGTTTAATGCATGTGTGTAAAGTCTTGTCCCAGATTAGCCTGTGCATTCTACACAGGCTAATCAGGGACAACACTTTCTGCCTAAACTGGATTTTCGCTAAAAGGAGAAACAAGAAATACCATGATGCGGTAAGTGTTGTCCCTGATTAGCCTGTGCAGACTGCACAGGCTAATCTGGGAAAACACTTTACACACATGCATTAAACCCCCCTATGAATGGGGCGCGTTTCAGATGTATGTATTTGTGCTGCCTTGTTTTCAGAAAAATGATGGGCAGTTGTCGGTGATACAGCTGGTTGGCATGATGCGGGGAATCGCATCCGGCATGAAATACTTGTCTGAGATGGGCTACGTACACAGGGTGAGTGCACACCTCTTGAACATGGCATTGTCACCCAGTCCAGGAATGATATCCCATCTAATAACTAACACATTTCATCTGTATGAGCCTCCCTCTGGGAAAATGGGTTTAATGCATGTGCATAAAGTGTCATCCCAGATCAGCCTGTGCAGTCTGCACAGGCTGATCAGGGACAAAACTTTCCGCTTTTGTTGTATTTTTCGTTTAAAAGAAGTCTCTTTGAAGTGAAAATACAGTTTAGGCGGAAAGTGTCGTCCCTGATAAGCCTGTGCGGACTGCACAGGCTAATCCAGGACGACACTTTACGCACATGCATTTAACCCTGTGTATGCTAGATCGAGGCTCATATATATATAATTATTTGCATGGACTTTTGTAAGCCCATTGCTCCCTGCAACGCAACAACTATACAAGCAGTTTTTTTTATTAAACATCAAAATTTAGGAAACGTTATAGACTTGCATGACATATACCAAATAAAACCTTTGTTTAAGTTTAACTTCTTGCTTTTTGATAACAAAGCTAGTTGTTCATGGTAACATACAGGCTGTTTACAAGGATAACTTAGTGGCTACAAATGATAGTGATTGTACAAAAAGCAATTGGAATTAAGACCGTTTGGAGACCTTCCTGTTGAATTTCACATCCAAGTCCTGTAAAATACAGCAGCTGGTTTATGTGTAACAAAATAGGCTTTGGAAATAAATTGTCTGGAAAATTGTATCAAAGTAAAAGCAGTTTTTCTGTAAGTCCATTATGGCAAGGGATTGTTCCGACACACAGAAATTATTTTCATGGG
Source organism: Dreissena rostriformis (assembly GCA_007657795.1). NCBI lineage: Eukaryota > Metazoa > Mollusca > Bivalvia > Myida > Dreissenidae > Dreissena > Dreissena rostriformis. Next base: position 65,245 of record VMBQ01001814.1, on the reverse strand, counting down.
GCCCGGAATAAGTGTCATGGAGAGTTTACCAGGCAATTACGTGTTCCTTGTTTCGGAAATCCATACTTAAGTCCTAAAAGCTTTTTTACAATTCTTTCTAATACACTTTGCCAATTTCTGAAACATTTGTTGTTAGCTGGGTGTCTTCTGATGCAAAATAAAGAACAATTTGGGCAAAATGCAGACTATGCAATCTTCACTGAAAATGTTCTGGAATGAATGTTGCAAATACAGCAATTCACCAAATATGTCTAAATGCTTTCAAACACTGTTGATTCAGGATGACTGACAAATGCATGTTGCTGTCAATTTTATTAAAATATTAACAAACAGTGTATTAATGATTATTCAAAGTTCCTGAGAAAAGCTTCTGATATGTGGCCTTGCTGAAGCCAGAAAAGTAAATGTTAATCAAACAACCGTCATTTCTAGGGAATTAAGCAGATTGACCCACATTCCTGGGAGAGTTAGGCACATATTTTACTTGTAACAGGTTTCAGTTTCATTCCCGGAAATCTTGACAGGGATTTATATTAACCTGTTACCGCTTACAATTATACGGCCAAATAGACCTGTCAGAAAAATGCCTTGATTGGGGATTGCTCCTGTCTCTATGTGTCACAGCTATAGAGGTCAAAATGAGTTGACCAGAGTTCAAGGCCATGTGTCAGATGGCTCTGTCAGATCTTGCATGTTGGATCTCTTTTGTTTTAGCTGTAATTGCACATCTAAGTTCGGTTACTTTTGATAGACCTCTAGAGTCAGTGTTCAGTTGCATGAAAAAAAAATTGATGGATTATTTTCTAAAGTGATTTAAACAATTTTATTGTTTTGTGTTAATTGCCCAATCTAAATGAAACTTGCTCAGAAGGTTTGTCCTTTGATATCTGCCCCTAGTTTGAAAATGGTTCCAGTTCATTGAAAATCATGCAGTGGGGCAGTTTTCCATGTATGGCTATAGTAAAACCCTGTGAACACTCTAGAGGTTACGTTTTTTGCGCATTCGTCATGAAACTTGCTCAGAGCAGATATAAAAAAATAATATAAAGTAAAAGCATTTGTATGAGAGTCATTTAATTTTGCCTGGTGTTACGTTTCATTGATGTTATCTGCACAACTAATTACTTTGACTACAAAGTAAATCGCTTAAATAGATATTTATTAGATGATGATATTTGCATGTGGTGCATTTAATTACCTTAAAGTATGTTTTTAGTGCCAGGTTCATAAAAGCAATATTATTAATGTAGAAAAAGCATTACATAAGATTTACGACCATTGGACAATGCCAGCCGAGGGAGAAATATTAGCTCTGCTCCCAACAATTGAAAATATCTGTCAAAATGTTCATGAAAATTTGATAAATTGAGTGCTGCCATACAAAATGATATGGTGATTGTAAGAGATAGTATGATGTTTGTAATACCAGGCCATGAATATTGCGATATTTAAATGTACACCGTCCATGAGAACCTTCTACTCCGCTCAGAAATGCAGCATTACGACCATTAAGTCTTGATGCCTAATGCTTTATTGTTCTTATAGGAAAACTGTCATATGGAGTGCTTGTCTGATAGGGTCTGGTATCGTTGTGCACAAAGCATCATGAGCACTGACATGGTTTTCAAACATCTATTTTGGCCATATTCACTGGTCACAAATACCTAAAATTCAAAAAATTCTTAATAACCTGAGTTTTTTTTTTAGAGATGTAGCAAGCACTTTTATCAGAAAATATTTCTGATTTTAAATAATTAGTGTCCATTATAGATCTTAAATAGCTTGCATTAATGATGTAAAAACTGACTTATTTCATGAAACATTGTTTGCAAAAAAAAACAACAACAAAAAAACAACTTTTTGTTAATAATTCTCCTAATACAGTGTACCTGTCCCTTCTAAATATTCTTGGTTGATCCATGAAGCCTTACTTCATTGATTCATATGGCCCCTAATATTCCTGCATTGCTACGTTCACTTTATTGATGTCCAGTGTCCAGTGGTTTATGTGACCAATTGTCCCCTTAATATGGCTAGTGGACCAAATATAGTGGTGACCGACCGCATCAATCTAAATTTACTTTCATTACGATTAGACATAAAAATCGCATTTAAGCCCGTATCAGATGTCAGTGCCTGGTGTAAATGTCCTGTGTACCGGTGGTGGGCACCCCATGTCACCAGTCAGGGGCCGCTACTGGGATGTGATTAATGACCCTTGAAATCAGCCCTTTATGTGCTCCATAGCCTGATATGTCACCAGCTTGGCCACTCGCAGGGATATCACTTCATTTCATATCAGTGGGACTGACTTGTCATCTTGCATACTGGAAGTGATTTGTATGGCCATTTCTGCTTTACAACATTTTTCCCCTAAATCTTAACTTATTGATATGCATGGTATATTGTGATTTAATTAAATTAATATACAATGGATACATTTTTGAATTACTATTTTGCTTGACCACATTGAGGTATGTTTAAAGTCAATATCTTGCAGGTTGGCTGAGTGCTTTAGTTACTCTTGCTACCGAATTTGCTCTGTGATACACAGGGGAAAAACATTATATCATTGCAATTTTTGTCAATACTAAAGGTCACAATATTGAGCAAAAGCCAGAAAACTTGTATGCTAAATGCCTTAATTGTATGCAGTCCTAGTGTTATTTACTATAAGAAAACAGTAGCTTCAGGTATGAGCTGAATTTGATCTTGTTCAACTCCTGTAAAAATGTTGGAATGTAATGTTACTATTCATTGTAATTTGTCTTTTGCTGTACGTTTCATGTTCATTGCATTTAACCCTCTATTGACTTAATGAGCATAGGTGACTAATTCTTATAATTATCGGCCAGTAACCCAAGAACCAATATTAACCATGGCATTAGAAGTCCTGCTTTGTAAGGTAAAAAGTTAATATATGGTTCAAAGTGAGTTTTAATTACTTCTTACCTGAACGGCACTCAATCTTACCTCCAATGAACCAGAAGATATACATAAATTGCCGGGTGCCATTGTTGTGAACTACTTGAGTTTGTGGCTCATTTATCAGGTTAGGCCTGCTATTGGGTACAAACATTTCATGACTGATCTTCCGCTTTAATTAATGGAGAAATCTGCCACTTTCAAGCTAAATTGTAACAAAACATGAAACACAGCTATGCCAATGTGGAAACCAAACTAGTACTTTTTAAGGAGGTGATATTATTTATTTAAATTTTTTAATATTTATTATTTGAAAAAATGTAATAATATGGTTTTAAATCAAGACCCACTCATTGATGTTTAAGTCCAGAAATATGTTAATGATACTGTTTAATATAATTTAGTTGCAAAATACTCATGATAATTTTCAAATGAATTATTGGTTTGATCCTTTGATGTTTTAATTAAATGTCTTTATTAATTTAATATGCTCCAATGAAAGTCCCTTTAAAGGCCACTAAGGACACATAAAACTGACATGTTGCTGGACATTTGAGGTGAAATTGTGTACATTCTGTACAGCCCACAATATGGAGGATGGGTATCATTTACTTGTCTCCCGGCTGGGTCCAATAACTGCCTATCAATCCATATGGTCATGTCATCGATCACTGCGCAGGCCGGGTGATTTAAGCTTCTGGGAAAACAATCAACTTTTATTGAGGACATGAAAAATCTTTTTGCAGTTGACAGGACTGAATTTGCCGAACAAGACTTTTGTTTTCTCAGTGTCAAAACAAAGGGTTTGCCTAAGCTCAAAATACTGAAAAATGACCACTTTAAGTTGTGAACGTTGAAAGGTTGATTTTAGCAATTAAAGACTTGTGTCAGGAAAGATGATCATTTTTCATGCTTAACTCAAGTGGTAATTATTGAGTTGAAATATAACCTTCTTAATGGCTTTTTCATTAATTAATTGAGCATGTGATAAGCTGACTAGCTTTGCTTCTTTGTCCAATGAGATTAAAATAATGTGTTCAAACCATTTAGCACTGCTTTGAAGCCAGTTAGTCTGGGCAAATATCATGTTGAACTGCTTTATGAAAGTGCAGTTTCTCAATGTTCATCCACTAAATACAAAGAGCTCATTATGGTATTATAAACAATAGTATTACATTTGAATTATCTTGTGTTTTAAAACAATTATCAATTCAGAAATATTTAAACTAACAATGCTTAAAAGGATAATAGATTTTTTTTTTTTTTAAAGATAACGATGTTATTGTTATTATTATGTTGGTGATGTTGATGATGACAATGACATTGATGATGAATTTGTTTTTTCCTCTGCCAAAAATAAATAGAATTTGAATTTAATGTTAAAATTGTATTAGCATTGTGCTCCCAATTCAATTTATAGTAAAGGTGGTTTTGAACATCTCATGTTTCCTAGATGTCAGAAGTTCTCATTAATTCCTACTTGTGTTTTGACTGGTTGTATGCTGTCTGCCCTTACAGGACCTGGCTGCCAGGAACATCCTGTGTAATGAGAGTCTCGTCTGCAAGGTGGCCGACTTTGGGCTCTCCCGCGAGGTGGACGTTGACACCACAGAGGGCGCTTACACCACCAAGGTATTATGATACTGGGCAACAGTATAGTGCTTGTCACATGACAAGCTATAGTGCTTGTCACATGACAAGCTAACATCAGACATTGATCAATGGCAGATCTAACAGGGCCTGTTGTTCCTCATCACTTGATGCTATCAAAAAGCTGTACACTATGGTGCTTTATGTATCAATAAACAGAATACAAAAAAATTGTTTTGGTATTAATAATTAATTTTAATATTGGTTTGGTAAAAACTGTCAATAAATAACAAATATTTGATAGTTTTTTCTTAATTATTACATGATTTTCTGTGCAATATTGAATTTTAAAAGAAATTCAATTAAAAAAAAATTAAATCGCTTAGCAAAGTATGCAAAATTACAATATATTTCCATCAAATGCATCAGTGTCAGTTACCTTTACGGGTCAATGAAATATGAATTTGTATGCCCCCTTCTGCGAAGAAGAGGGGGGTATATTGTTTTTGTCCTGTCTGTCTGTCATTCTGTCTGTCCGTCCAAAACTTTAACCAAAAACTTAAACCTTGGTTAAAGTTTGGTCATAACTTTTGCAATATTCAAGATAGCAACTTGATATTTGGCATGCATGTGTATATCATGGAGCTGCACATTTTGAGTGGTGAAAGTTCAAGGTCATCCTTCAAGGTCAAAGGTCAAAAAACAAAATCCAAGGGAAGTAATAAGCTTAAAAAGGGAGATAATTTCTAAACCTGCCAAATGATAAATTGAATTTTTTTTATCAAAGCAGCATTGTGTTTCTAAAAACACATCTCTTGTTTTAAATGTTGACAAACCTTTGTATACCATTAAATACATGATTTATATTTAAAAAAAACTGTCTTTTGCTACAACAAAGCACAGATTATGACACTTTTTTTCCTACCATTCATTAATGAGGTTGTTAAGTACATGGTTTGATGATGTCATTATACAGAAATGTATCATGCTTCAGCTATTTTTGTGAACTTTTTGTTTATTTATTGTATTAAAACATAAAATAAACAAAACAAAAACAACTGTTAATTTGCTAATTATAGATTTTTTGTATAACCTCTTTAGAAATAAAATTTGATTAAAACCAAAAATCAACAAATATCCTTGATAACACGAATTATTGTTTATGATAAAATTCTGAAGGGAACTAACTGCTGCATGGGAACTTAAACTCATAGTTGTATCCCTTTGATATGCAAGAAAGTTTCATGGATGTTTTAAATTGTAGATGTATTGTGTTCTTAAAGTGAAAAAGAATGGTGTTCCTTATTAAACTTTGTGCTTTCTGAAATAAAATTGTTATGCAACTCAAGCTTCATCTATAATTATGGTCAATTTTTCACTTTATAATTTTACTGAATACTATTTCTTTATTCAGGGAGGCAAGATACCAGTTCGTTGGACTGCCCCCGAAGCCATCACATTCCGCAAGTTCACGTCGGCGTCGGACGCCTGGTCATTTGGGGTCGTCATGTGGGAGGTGATTTCGTACGGAGAGCGGCCATATTGGAACTGGTCAAACCAGGATGTAATAAAGGCTGTGGAGAAAGGATACAGACTTCCCCCGCCCATGGTAAACTTATTCATGTGACCATAAGGCCCCAGGTTTGATCCAAAATCAGGGAACGTTCTCAAGATCGTTCCAAGCACACCAAGTACTGGTTCTTCCCAGGAAACAGACTCTAGTGTGTCTCTATTAGCCCAGGTCTTTTTTGAAAATAATCTTTAAAAAAAATTGGTCTAAACTAATGGTTAACTTGGTCTTTGTTTATCAGCATTGATTAAAGTTCACCTCTGAGCAAGTGTTTTCCAATCATTGTGCTGGTTTTTCAAAAGCAGACATAGAACTGGTGAAATATTGTACATAAATATAGCATGGTATAATGCTTTTGGTGTATGTGTGGCTCTAGAATGATAAACATTATCCAAAAACATTGTCAATGAGTTCATGTCGATTAATTTTAATTTAAAGACTCAAATCTAAGTATTTCAACTTGAATAAATAAATAAGCAACATGTATACTCTTAATTTGATTTAAATATACATGTCATGTCCTGAGCCTTTAAATGTTGCTATGTGCTGGCCGCCTGGTAACGGTTGCTATGACAACTTTCAGGAGTGCCCGGAAGCCATCCACCAACTCATGCTGGACTGCTGGCAGAAGGAGCGCGGACACCGACCAAAGTTTGTGGCCATTGTAAAGTCACTTGATAAACTCATACGAGCCCCAGAACTCCTTAGAAAAATGGCGAAACCAAAGTAAGTCAGCAGTATAAGATGTATTTAAAACATTTAAATGGTATTAAGTAGGTTTTGTACTTTAAGCAATACCAGTTATGTAGAAACATTTTGAGTAAAGATAACTCTAAGAAATAAAAATGTCTTAATAAGTGATCAAGGGCGAATATTAAGTAAAATTAATTACTTTTTATAGTTCTGATAAGTTTTGAATAATGATGTTTAAAAACTATCTCTTTTTGGCATCTTAATTGATACATATTTGTCTAATCTTTTCTCTTTCAAGTGAACATTTTGAGTTTAATTTGTTGTCCTCGTCAACAAGATCTGCTCTTTTGTAATTGGAGGTAAAAGAAATACACAGGGTGTTCAAATGCACAAGTTACAATGGTCTGATGTGTGAAATATCATGCATCTGTGTTTGGACATTAATGTAATGGAAATAGTGAGCTTCACTGGTTTACATTATGATACACCTTATAAGAAATAATGATGGGTGGTGAGGGTTAGGGTGTGTATGTACGTGTGTGTTTGTGCAGTGCAATGTATTATTGTTTTTTAAAGTTATTATACAATTAGAAGTATATGATTATATCATTTTTATATTGTAAATATTACAAAATTATTACTTAAAGGAATGCCAATGTGCTATAACTTGTACCCATCTCCCATGCCACTGGNCTCAATGTTTGTAGAGAGGGCAATGTGTGCTGCACATCCGCATATTGTGTTAACTCCTTGTATACATTTAGACTTTGGACACAAGGTGAATTATGACAAAAAAATGTAAAAACAAAACATAGACAAAGTTTTGCTTTCAAGAGAAAGAAACATCTTGCAAGTTTCCATGCTCCACAATTTTAAAATCTGTCTTTAAAAAATGTTTACAAGATCAGTTAAATTTTCTAGTATACACAGCCATGCATTTAAGATGTTTGATATTTTTCAGGCCGCATGTGTTTGTAGACAACACTCCACCGGAAGTTGCCAACAATTTTGCCTCCGTAGAAGAGTGGTTGGTTGCAATAAAAATGGACAGATATCGTGATAACTTCATTTCTGCGGGAGTCACAAGCATGGACCAGGTGTTACGCATTACAGTGAAAGACTTGGAAACGATTGGTGTTTCGTTGCTTGGACATCAAAAGAAGATTATAAACAGCGTTCAAACCCTTCGTGCTCAACTGCTCGGCCCCCAGGTTCACCTGCCACATATGACAATGTCCGAGGGGTTCCTCGTATAGCAAACATTACTGTACTGAAGGGGACGACCGGACATTAGCATCTACTGCAAAGTGAAGACAGTTTGCAAAATTGTTTTCGCTCGCTTTGTTTGTGGAATATACATGTGTGTACAAACTTGAATATAAGAGATGTATTGGACTCCTGTGAAGGAGAAGAAAGGTGTTGATCACCTTCAACTTGGAACACATTGAAAATGTGGGTGAAAACGAGGCACAACAATATTCGGTTGATACAAGTTTTAGCACACTATTCAGCAATTACACAATATTCCCTTTTTTGACCACATTATGCAAAATTTCGCAATATCTTCTGCTGATGTTTTGTTTTATATTTAAATAAACATTATTTTGTTCAAGGTAAAATTGTGCAGGTGAAAATTTGTCATCATGCTTTTGAAATTAATTTTGCATCATGTATTAACTATGAACCTTGTTTGTACACCATGGTCAAGTGCTTTTTGTGATAAGTAGTTGAAATTTGTCATAGCAATATATATTAAATTATGTGTGTGTATTATGTGTTGGTTTCCAGTCTACATGCATTTTGTGGATTCTGTTAGAATGTTTATTCATATCATCCCACCATGGGCTCCATGCCAAGACTTGTATGTGTAACTTGGTTGGGTGTGTTATAATATGTTGTTGTTAATGTACATGTATTCTGGGAACTTGTGTCATTCTGTAATCAGTGCAATGTATATGTGCAGCAATGTAATAGATATATTACATTTAAAATAGTAATTTAGATAAAGATAAAACCCAAACCAGGCTAGTGAATAGTGCTGGATTTGTTTTTGTTTCATATATCATATTTTTATGCCCCCGGTAGGGTGGCATATATATTGATCGCACTGTCCGTCTGTCCTTCTGAAATTCCGTCACACTTTACGTTTAGGTTTTGCGTTTAGGTTTCGATTTTTATTTTATTTTTAGCGGCGCAGTAGGGGTTATTGTGTTTCTGACAAACACATCTCTTGTTTTATTTTTTTTTGTAAAGAATAACTATGAAAACCATGTGTTGCGGTGCATAATTTATGATCAAGGAAATCTCATTAAAACGTTGATTTTCTTTATATGTTTTCAAGTGTTTGGAGTATGTAGTCAATACAACCACATGTTATCATTTATAGTTAGTGGTCACATGTATTAGCATGTGATAATATGTTGCTAGAGCAACTTTAAAAACACTGAAATGATTGACACCTGAATAATGTGATTGTGGACCAAGCATTTCTCATTTTGGATGTAAATTCTTACTTATAATAAAAATAGGTTATTCTTATTTAATTTATACTAAAATTAAAACATAATTAAAAATTTGACATAGTTGAAGGAGAATTTTAAAACAAGATTCCTCGAAAAACAGCAGACACAATATTCAGTTGTTAGTCTAAAGGCTCAGTACAGACTTCTAATATCAACATATCTTTAGAGATGTCGGACCAGTTACACTGGAATTAAACAATTTACATTCTTACTTGAGTTTTGTGTTAAGTTTCCAGAAATTTACCATGAAAAATAATCTGAGCAGATTATTATTTATCAGTTCAGCAATATATAGCCCTTTCCAAGAATTAGGTTACTTCCCTTGTATATTCATGAGTGGTGTCCCCTCTGGTGTCTTTTGTTGATTGCTACACTAATTTATATGTACTGATATACCAAAATAAACCAATTAATAGTTGGGCAGGCATACCATATGTATGATTTTGAGTCTTCAAATGGATTAATGTCGTAAAACAGACTACCCGGTAATAAAAGACATTGGATTTGATTGTGCTTATGTAATTAAATATTATCACTTAACTTCAGACAGATAAACAATAATCTGTTGTGAATTCACTTCTCATATATATCAATTAACAATTGTAATAGTTAGACTTGCAATGACGTTTCCCGTTTTTTCTTCTATAAACCTGTTAACATACTACTTAAAATTGTCAGAATAAGATTTTATAAGATCATTTCATTTTCTAACATGTCGTAAATAACTATTTTGAACATTATTATGAGAAGATATCTTATTATTAGTTAAATTGAACGTGTTTTACGCAACCAATTTTCGCATAGGTAAAATAAATAGCTGTGAAAAAAGACTCTGCAAGTTGATTGGGATCCGTGGAAAGTGACGTATTCTGAATAACAGGAGGTAATTTCAAAGGGATGTCACCTAGTTTTGGGAAAGGCCTATTGCCTTGTGTAGTACACAAGTACATGTTCCTTTAAAAAAAAAAAAAAAAAAAATGTTTTCTGTTTAGGTCTATTCTCTGTTGACATTTCAATGAAGCTGTTTAGCATGACTATTTGGTTTACTATACATCACTTGTATTTTAGTTTTTCATTTAACAAAATACTCTTGAACTTTAAAAAAATATTTGACTTTAAATACAATATTTTATGGGTGTTTTACTTCTAATGATTAAAATATAGCTTTTATTGTATAATCTGTGAAACTTTTAAAAATATATTTCCAGTAATTATTTATTATTTATTTTAAATGTTATATTTCATTTTTAGTCTGATTTGCATTTTTCTAAGTATGGAAACGTGTTTTAAAGTTTGAGCCCTGAAGTGTTGCAGTCATATTGTTCAAGTGGGACACACCCACAAGTTTCTGCATTTTGTATTTCACATTCCAATCAATTCATGAGCAGTTAATTTCAACTCAATTCTGATTCAGTTCTACTTATTTAGGTGAAATAAGTCAAAGTTAAAAGTTTATGCATACACTAGATGTTACGTTTTAATCACAGACTAGAGAAGCATATTTTATATATACTTATATTTCTCTGGCCTTTTTCATGTGAGTCTCGGTCTGAAGTTTTGCTAGAGTAATTTGAGAAATTTGAGAAATTAAAGTAAGCATGTTTGTAATAAAATGACACATGTAGGTCACTTGAGTATTTCAATGTTATTTTTTGTTGTACATTTGTCTGTTGAACTTTGTTGTGAGGTATTTTTTTACACAAACCAAAGTTCGGAAACTAGGGTGACTTATAAAGTATTTTTGTGACTTGATTTGAGCCTCACTCTGGGATAATGAGGTTTTATGCATGTGCGTAAAATGTTGTCCCAGATTAGCCTGTGCAGTCCGCACAGGCTAATTCTGGATGACACTTTATGCACATGGATTAAACCCCATTTTCCCAGAGAGCAACTCATTTGTAATTTTACACGCTTGTGAAGAGCAAGGACTTACAGGGTTCTGTGTTGTGATTCAATATCAGTCAACTAATGTTGTGCAAGCACTTCCCACAGTTTTGTTATTAAAACTTGTTAACCACCATGTAACATTGACCGTGTCGTTTTATCAGTTTTCCCTCAAAATTGTTTTATTATTATGTTCCCTTTGTTTTAAATGTTCCAGCAATGGAGATTTCCATGTTTCGCTATCATTTCTACATGAATAGTGCTTCCACTGATTAAATCTTGGCATATTTGCGTACATTTATTTGAGACTTTATCAAAATGTTGAATGGCTATACCGGTACTTCACAAAGTTGCTACCTGTATTTTAACTGATCCCTTATTTTAAGTCTGTTATGTAACATAGTCTGACATAGTACTTTAAGTACTCTGCTCTGAAGTAAAACTACCCAAAACTGTTCAATTTTTTTGCAAACATAGACTGCTGAAGGAAGGATGCATTGTTTTACTTTTCTATTTCATGCAAATGAGATTTGTTCTTTATATTCCCTTCCATGTGTTGTGTATCTATATTTTTGTTGATTTATTTTATGTCTTATTATTTGTTTTGTTTTATTTTTTATTTCAACCACAAAGTAGTGCAAGATGTAAATATTCTGTCTTTATTCTCTCTTACTGTACATACAAATATGTGTGATTATGTTGCATGTATATATGAGCCTCGCTCTTGGAAAATGGGGCATAATGCATGTGCATACAGTATCAACCCAGATAAGCCTGTGCAGTCCGCACAGGCTAATTAGGGAGGACAATTTCCCCTTAGACTGGATTTGTGACTTCCTTTAAACGAAACATTCCATACAAGCGGAAAGTGTCATTCCTGATTAGCCTCTGCAGACTGCACAGGCATATCTGGGACAACCCTTTACGCACATGCATTAAGCCCCGTTGTCCCAGATCAAGGCTCATAGACATTTGCTGTTCAATGGGAGTACCTGTGAGGTATTGTTGTTGTTGTTTTAATCTTAAATTGTGTGCTGTATTGTAATACACTTGGTGATAATATGCTTCAAAAGAATTCTGAAACAGAAACAATAGTTAATCAAATGTTTGTCATTTTCTTTCGCATCTTATAACATAAAAACATTGGGGATTGGTATGACTTTAAATGTAATACATAATGTGTCTTATCGTCCAGCCATATAATAACATATTCCAATTGTTAGCTGTTTTATATGCACACTCTTGAGAATTAACCAGTAATAATAAGAATAGTGTTCTGAATAGTGTATCAAGTAAAGACACCGTGTTAGTTCCTGGCTGTTGTAAATATACACAGTACATCAAAGTAGATGGTTACATGTAAGCTTTCATGTTGTAAATATAGCCATGTTTGATGCACATATTGAAATGATGTTCTTTTGTTTTGCCAGGAAGACTTGTGAAGAAACTATATATATTATATATTGATGGTATTATTGGGAAGCTGTTACAATTTTCTTATGATGAATAAAAAGATACTTAAACTACTCTGTCGTGATTTTTATTAAGCCCGCTTGCATTCACAGAGGTCAAGTGTATGTATGTGTGTGCGTCCATGCTTGTCCGGTCTGTAACTTTTGTCATTCATCATGCAATTTAAAATAATAATTTTTCAACATTAAAGGTCAAGGTCATACTTAGACGTCAAAGGTCAAATTTGGCCATATAACACCAGAAAAAGTAACAGCCTGGACGAAGAAGTAAGTTATTTTTAAAGGTAATGGCCAAATTTGACATTCCAACTCTAAGTGTGACCTTGACCTTTGCGGTAGGGCGACAGTTGTTACACACAACATGCCTCATGGTGGTCATAAGTGGTAAGTTATATTAATCTAGAAATGTGTTTAGGGCAAAGGGCCATAATTCAGCCAAATCATGTGCACATTAATGTCATTCAACAGTGAAAGTTTTAACGAGCTCCATCCAGTAGTTGAAGAGGAGATTAAAACACAAAATTGTAGGACAATGAACTCTATAAAGGAAAATCAGAAAAAGGGCCATAATTCTGCCAAAACTTGTTGCAGCAAGAATTCCTATCTTAACAATGATCTACGCATAAAGGTCAACTGTGAAACTTTGAGCAAGAACTACCCAGTCGTTTAAGAGAAGAACAATTTTGGGACTATATATTCTGGGGTTGAACAACAAAGGGCCATAATTCTGCCGAAATTTGTTGCAGCTAAAATTACTTTTTTACCATCATTTACACATTAATGGTTCTCAACTATGAAAGCTTGAATCCACCCAGAGGTAAAAGTGAAATGGAAAACACAAGCTTCTGGACGTGAAAAACCAACATGGGGCCATATTTCTGACAAAACTCATCACAGACAAAAGTCCTTTCTTTACGATCATCTACAAATTAAGGTTATTTAACTGTACAAGTTTGAGTGAGATCAACCCAGTAGTTAAAGAGAGATTATTAACACAAGCTTAGGGATGTACTGACGGACGGACAATTACTACGCTTTATGCCTCCCACTTCAGAGTGCATTAAAAGTATGATAAACATATTTCAAGGGCAATAACTCTTAAGTGCCTGGTGGGCTTTGCCTGTTTATTGAACTTGGCTTTCATTTTTCTGCTAATAAACATTTTCATAAAGTTTGGTGACAATCAGATGAAAACTGGTTGAATGAGGAAGCAGAAATTATCAAAGACAAATTTTGAGACATTCGAGGGCCATAACTCCAAGATGCCATGTTAGATTTGGTGGTTAATGAACTTGGCCTCGGTTTTACACTTATAATAAAGATTTTTAGAAAGTTTGTTGACGATCAAATGAAAACTGGTCGAGCAAGAGAGCAGAAACTGACTATTTTTTACCTTAAAAATACATACCCCAGATAAAATGTTCAAGAATGATATATATTTATCCTGTTAATCTGCAAACTCTTAATAACTTTCACATGCTTATATCCTGCAACGCATGCAAGAGACTATAGAAGAACATTTCCAAGAACTTGGAGTGTATTGTCGCCTTCGAATAAACAAGATAACATGTTAACATTGAAATAACAATAACGACTAAGAAATATATTAGAAATAAAGTTTTGTTTATAATTACAATGATATAACATATTCAAAATATTGTGTTTAATGGATAATCATTTATTAACATTGATACAATTATAAAGATTTGTAATGCTTTTCATGGGTCATTTGGAAAACATGTGCAACAAACCATTACAAATATGCAAAAATATTATCAAGTATGAACGGCCCAGAGGTAGCATGTTATCTTTTGCTCTTGAAAGACCTTAAATCAAATCCTGAAGAAGGACAATTTGATATTTCTTTTATATCTTGATTTTATCATATTAAGACTAGTCCGAACACAGTTGTTAATGCAAAAAATTACATTTACACTTAAAATTTAAAAATACAAAAATCTGTTAACAAATCCTTCTAGAAAAGATCAAACAAAAATTCACAGAAATTGTATGAAGAATTTGAACAAAACTGACAACACAACAAGCAAAAAGTATTTAACTTCAAATAAGGCAAAATGTCACTGTAGAGCAAGGGATGTTGAGTGTTATGAGACTGTTGGTTGTATCAAAAAGCCAGGCCAGAGAGGCACAAGCAACACAACCAACTAGACTGATTAAGTCCTAAGAACACTATACTGGCATAATATTCTGTATGAGCCTCGTTTTGGAAAACTGGGCTTAATGCACGTGTGTAAAGTGTTCCCATAATTGTTCTGTCCAACATCTAGACCCATTCTAAGATATAGAGAATACATGGTTGGTGCCGAGATGGAGAAAGTTTATCCGGTGAGGCTTAGAAAAAGAAAATAGGGCGAGCTTTAGCGAGCCCTATTTTCCTTTTTCGGGCCGAACCGGATAAACTTTCTCCATCTCGGCACCAACCATGTATTCTATTTATCCTGCTTCATTTAAAATTATGCTGCTAACACATTTTATCAAAGACAAATGATTAATTAAGATAACAAAATAATTAAACTGTACACAACATTCCGTACGAC
Organism: Dreissena rostriformis; assembly: GCA_007657795.1. NCBI lineage: Eukaryota > Metazoa > Mollusca > Bivalvia > Myida > Dreissenidae > Dreissena > Dreissena rostriformis. The sequence goes on along the minus strand of VMBQ01001814.1, from coordinate 50,031 downwards.
CGAATTACTACTGATTTTGTCCTGTCAAAAATAGTTCCACATTAAACTGGTCCTTTTAATACTTTCCTATTGCAATAATGCAAAGAAATAAAAAATGAATCGAGAATGTGATATTTTAAATGTTGGAAATTGAGAAAAATGTGCAACAGCAAAACAAAAACTGATTTATATTTTTTTGCATTAGAAATATGCAACACCCAAAATAAAGACAATTTTGTTTACCTCAATGACAGCTTTAATAACAATAATTCGTATAACAATAAAGTTAAAAATATATGCACTTACATGTTCTATTCGTCCATTCCTTTTTCGAAATGTTTTTTAAAACACACAATTTCTTCATTGCGTTTGTATCGAATGCTAATCATTCTTACCTAAAACACGATTTACGAAATCGTAATCCTGTCGGAGCGAGTTATTTTATTCCTATCGAAATTAACAAATATGCATGACAAACACACAATCCGAAATACGTTTTGTTTTTGTTCAATTCTTTAAAAATATTAAATATTAAAGTGTTACAAAACCACCACGTCCAAATTTTTGCCCCTAAAATCCACAGAGTCTTGCTTAAACTAGATATGTACAGAGAAATGACGTCACACGAGAAACGTCATAAATTGTGTCATCAAGTGAATGGAAATAAAAATACGGAAAGNATTAACCCTTTGCATGCTGGGAAATTTGTCGTCTGCTAAAATGTTGTCTGCTGAATTTCTAAAATAAGCATTTTCTTTGATTTTTTTTTCAAAGAATACTATCAGAATAGCAAACAGTTTGGATCCTGATGAGACGCCACGTTCTGTGGTGTCTCATCTGGATCCAAACTGTTTGCAAAGGCCTTCAAAATTTGGTTCCAGCGCTTAAAGGGTTAAATACACGTCTCCAAAATCCTTTATGAAAAATATACTGCAATTTACATGCAAGCACTGAGCGCAAAAAAGAAACCATTGAAATGTGTTTACATGTGTTACAGTCGATGTTTGTACTGAAATTGACAAATCTTATAGGGATAACTATAGTATTAACGGTCACACTATGATATTGAACATGTAAGCAAGCTCTGGTGCAAATTTACACAGTGACCAAACAATAGATCGATAATAGAGCCCCTATTTCTTTATTTTGCATGCAATTTTCTTAATTCAATACCATGGTAAGTGCATCTATCGTTATTTAATCACTTATTAAAGAATGTGCATACATTACAGTTTTCTTTATTTTTTTGAACACAAAGACACAAATATGATTGTATAATCACAATTCTAAAAAGCTTGCTTTAGACATTGATTGAAATGAAAAACACTAAGACACTTCCATAAGATGGCCATATGTATATTGTGCTTCATCTAAATAATTCTGAAACATTTATGTAGCAAACTGTTTCCTTGATGACTAATGATAAGTGTTCTTTTTCTTGTGCAAAAATGTTTATGATATAAAAAAGATTATTATGATGTATAAAGTAACTTCTTGGACTTTATCTAATTTGACAGTTATACACAAATATTATTAAGAGTCAATGATTGTTATTTATTATAAGGGGGGGGGATTGCCAACATGTTACTTTAACCTTGGCAACAACATGGAGCGGGGGAGGGGGGGCATAGAAACTCCTGATTAATAAAAAGGTGCACACTATAAATAAATACAGAAAAAATTCAACAGACAAGATATTAAATCTTGAAATTAAGGAATGTGAAATTCACCAAACAAACATCACTCTCACCGGTAAAATATGTGCCTATAAAAATTAATATACAGTATTTTGTAGCTTTTGAAATGTTCACATGTACAATCATGATGCCGAAAGAAAGAATGATTGTTTTATAGTGAAGAGGTTATTCACTCAGCAAAAATCTTGTCATCAGGAAGGCATTCACAATTTCCATAACAAATAACATCTACACAACGTAAACCATAACATACAATCAAACCAATACATTTTCAGCAATTGGTAATTACTGGAGAGATATACACTGTAACCCCAATATAACAATGGGGTTTATTGCAATGTTCTTTTGATGATAAAAGTGTTTAAGAATTTCATAATCACAAACATACGCCATTTCAACATGTGCATAAGGTAACACAATGTGTTTGCATCAGCCACTGTTTAAGATTAAATTATAACAGCCAATGGAAAAGTGAATGCAACATATACACATGATTTTCTGAAAACCGGGAGAAAGCAAAAGTAAATTCCTGTTTACAATAAACCTGCATTTGCATGTATCTAAATACCCTGAATTCCGTATTTTATTTCTCTTTGCCTCTCTGTTTTTAATTGCATTTTAGCAAAAACTAAAAAGAAAAGAAACATGCATATCATCTTGTCAAAATTGTCAAAGCTGTCTACAATTCAGAAGATTGATAGCACTTAAATAGAAACCCCATTAGAACGTCAAACATGCTAATTTTTACACCAAAAACAGCAGTCAAGAAACACCGGCATTATATTGGTTTCTGCCTTATAATGGAGAGCATTATATTGGATTTACAGTGTACTTACATAATTATGATATATAAGAAAACAATATATAAACATAAAATAGTGGTGGTTTGATATGACTATACATTAACATTATTTATTTTAGAAAAGATGCCACATATACAAAAACATAGTGCGCATAAATTACAGAACAAAATTAACAATAATAATACATAATCAACAGACATTTTTTTTAAACTTAATATGTTGATACATACACCATTCACTTATTAACACTAACTGTTCAAAAAGGAGAGAGGATGGAACAATACAACATTATTCATACTAAAACAAAAGAGTAAAAATAGAAGATTACATTAAAGTGCTATAGTCTCATTAAACAATGATGAGTCTCTATCCAAAACCAGTGTTTTTGGGCCCTTTGTGAAACAAAACACAACTGACAACAGTCAGATAGTGCACTGAACTGCTTACAATCAGGCATCATATAAGTTAGACAACACAGTAATAATAAATATGAATATTGTGTTGGGTATCAACAGAGACAGTTACAGCACTTGGCAAACAGCAATACAGGTACAGGTTTACAATCACAATACGGTTTCAGTCAAACTCTAGTTTTTTTATCTTGAAATATTTGTTCTCCATTTTCACATTAAATGCGCATTATACATGGTTGCTCGCTCTACACGGTATAATACGGTAGTTAAAGAGAAGAAGGCAAGATTGGGCCAGGCTTTCTGACTGATGTATGCCCCCCCCCCCTCCAGCCCACTAGGTAGAGGATAACAGAAGACGAAGAATTTGATTGGAATTCATATAATCATAGAAAAACATGAACAAATAGTTCACAAACCAATTGTGACAATCTGTACAAAAGTCTTTACTTGAACAAGATTAAAGCTGTAGAGTCACAGTGACTGGATTTCTGGCGCCATATTAGACATTAACTGACAAACGAATAAATATGCCAACACGATTCATTGCGTACAATAAAACTGTGTTCTCACTATGTTAACATTGCCACTGCCTCAGAAGCAGACTCCATTTCTATCCTTGAAGTATCCAATGCTGGACTGGTTGAAGATAATGGACGACAGGCTTGCGTAGCTCTCGATCAGTATGGGTCCCTCCACGACAGTCACCTTCTCCCCCGGGCGCTTGCGGCTGTACGCCTTGCTCATCGCGTCGATCAGCGACTCATAGAACTCGTCCACGTTGAAGGTGACGGTCTCGTTTTCCTGCGGGTTGTACAGCAGCGGGTGGTGGGCCAGGCACACCCAGGGAATGGTGGCGCACCATGGGTTCCAGCGCTGACCAAACGTGGGCAGCTCGGCTCTGTTCCACTTGATCTGGATACCACCGTGAGCATGATCAGACGACACCATCCTGCAACAAACAGTTCAGGGATGTAGTTAAAATTAGTTTAAACTAGGGATGGCAACGGTTATTCGGTTAACCAGTTATCTGTTTCTTAAGGAGGTTAACCCCTTACAAAATTAATATTCGGTTACTCTTGCAGAAAACACAATTTTTGGTTGAACGCAATAAATGCTCAAATCGTTAGTTTATTTTTCCCTATATTTCACTGTATTGGCTAATCCGCTTATCTTATCACAAATTATCAGCAATTACCACCCCGTGATGCCCCCCTGTGGATCAAAAGGCTTTTGAAAAGCAATTAGATTGTAAACCATCGGGTGCAGCGGATCAATGACCAATGGGGATCGAACCCATGACCTCCCAGTCACTAGTTGGACACCATATTCACTTCCCCACGGCGGCCATTAATTCTCTTGGTTCAGGGGGTTGCCATCCGCGGATCACACAGGATATATTCCATTGTCACTGCATTATATACTATGGGAGAACTGACGGACAAAATGTTGTTTTCATAAATATTGATGAGCAAACGAATATCTATTATGACCAATGAAATTGCACTTCCTTTAAATACGCACTGCATATTTTAGCACAGTTTATATATGTCAACAGCAAAATATCTAAGATTAAAAAAGTTACAGCGTATGCAAACAATATTATCTTCAAACTCGGCCAAGATATCATACGAACAAATGTTCTGACCAACTTTCATGAAGATTGAAAAATAAATGTGGTCTCTAACAAGCTTTCTCTTTAATATGACCAAGTGACTTAGTTTTTATCTTACATGACCCTTTTTAAAACTCAGCCGAAATATCATTGGGAGAAATGTTCGGATAAGTTTCATGAAGATTGGGTAATAAATGCAGTGTTTGTAAGGCATATGTTGACAATGGACGAAGCGCAAGAGACGATGCAAAAGGCGATCACAAAATTGTATACTTATAATCATTAATTTGACCGACTAGATGTAAAAAGCTTCAAAAGCTTCAAGCATACAGTCCGCATCATTACTTATGACGTAATTGGCACTGAAACACAACAAAATAAAACCATCATGCGCCATATCTCAACCTGTTCTTGGCACAACAGGAAGTAACAAGAGCTGTGTTTGTGAAACACAATGCCCCCTACTGCGCTTTGAAGCCGCATGGCAGCTATTTTAGAAACAAGGTTATATTTTGAATGTAAAGGTCACAGTGGCCTAGTGACCTCAAACCATGTTTGATTGTAGATGTCAATGAGATGCATGCACATGTGAAGTTTAAAGAACATAGACCCAAGAGTTTTCATTTTATGAGCAAGGTTAAAGTTTTGGGACAGAATGACAGACAGACAGAAAAGGGGGCATAAAAAAGCAATATAATCAACCTATCTGTTTATTCCAGGCCTTTCAAATCCGTATCAGACATACATGGAATTTTGTTACTATCCATAGTCAGGTTTGTTCTAAAGAAAAAAATGTTTTTGTTCATAAACAAAAAATTAAATATAGGTTTGAAATTATTATTTAACAGTAAAGCACATATCACTTAAAGTAAAAGTCTTAACCTTAATTGTTTAAATCAATTTGCCTGAATTATTATGCAAATATCGTATATATATATATTAATAACTGAATTTCTAAAAACCAAAGTAACCCATTAGTAGGCCCGATGGGCTGTCAACTTTACTGTTAGTCATTATTACTGAAGGCCTCTGCTTACGGCATAATGGACCAGTCCGGGTAGGTGAAGTCTCCAAGGAGAATGGTGTCAATGACGTGCAGCATCACTCTCTTCTTCTCGACCACCGTGTCTGTGATGAAGTTGTAGCGAAAGATGAGGAGAGAGTTCTCAGTCAGGATCAGGATCTTCTCCCTCTCATGGTCCCAGTGATCAATCCTGATCAGAAAGAAAAATGGGCATTCAATTTAAATTAGCCTCGCTCTGGGACTTAATGGATAAGTGTAGAGTCGCCCCAGATTCATTGTAGGTAAACTTTAAAAAAAAATGAGTCACAATGGAGAAATCAAAATAGAAATAAAATAACAAATTTCAACCAATTGCCAACCAAAACAAATCAGGCCCTTAAACGCTCACTTGAGTTCACAGACACCAATTGTTGTAGACTTGACCTGAAAGAGGGCACGAACTTAGTAAGAGAACAAGACATGTGTCCATAGGACACGGATGCCCCCACATTCCACTTTTTCTCAAAACTCCACTTATGTGATACACAAGCTGTTTATGGCCAAAGTTGACATTTGACCTCTAAGTGTGATCTTTGATGTATTGAGACAGGTGGTACATACACACTCAGTCTCTGACCTCTAAGTGTGATCTTTGAGGTAATGAGACAGGTGGTACATACACACTCAGTCTCTGACCTCTAAGTGTGATCTTTGAGGTAATGAGACAGGTGGTACATACACACTCAGTCTCTGACCTCTAAGTGTGATCTTTGAGGTAATGAGACAGGTGGTACATACACACTCAGTCTCTGACCTCTAAGTGTGATCTTTGAGGTAATGAGACAGGTGGTACATACACACTCAGTCTCTGACCTCTAAGTGTGATCTTTGAGGTAATGAGACAGGTGGTACATACACACTCAGTCTCTGACCTCTAAGTGTGATCTTTGAGGTAATGAGACAGGTGGTACATACACACTCAGTCTCTGACCTCTAAGTGTGATCTTTGAGGTAATGAGACAGGTGGTACATACACACTCAGTCTCTGACCTCTAAGTGTGATCTTTGAGGTAATGAGACAGGTGGTAC
>VMBQ01001814.1:21924-41727 GCA_007657795.1 Dreissena rostriformis | reverse complement strand
AAGTTTGCGACTCAAATATTCACAATTTAAAAATGTTCCTGACTCTTTTTTTCACAATTTTGAACAGTTTGGGATGCATTCTTTCACAATTTTGAACAATTTGGGATGCATTCTTTCACAATTTTGAACAGTTTGAGATGCATTCTTTCACAATTTGGAACAGTTTGGGATGCATTCTTTCACAATTTTGAACAATTTGGGATGCATTCTTTCACAATTTTGAACAGTTTGCGACTCATTTTTCCACAAAATGAAGGGACCAAGAAAGCTGCACAAAGATGGGAAAAAAGCCCTGAAAAGCGACACGTCGTCTTATAATGGTTGGTTTTTGTGCCAAGTTTTTTTTAAATCCCTAAATATATGGCAAAAGGATGGCTGAGACAGGAATTTTCAAGCTGTTTTATTGCCAAATTTGACCTTTAACCACTGAGATTGACCTTGACCTTTGAGGTTGGGAGACGTTTGCTAGACATGGCACATTGTCTTATGATACTGGACATTTGTGCAAAGTTATTTCAAACTCCATCAATATATGGCAAAGTTATGGTGAGATGGGAAATGTTGCACAGACTGATGTAAGGGGCGGGGGGTTAAATTAATTGAACCTGGAATAACAATAACACACTAATGATACACACCAGTAAACTGAACTATCATTGCAAAGAAAGGAGACTAACTGCTAAGATTTGTCTCACATGTTACAAAAGCTTCATTTACTACCACAATGGCAACAAGGTTCTTCTCAAATTTTACCTGGTGACCTAAATTTTGAACACACCTAGATTCAAAATCGGCCTAGATATTGTCATCAAGATTGAGACATAAGTCATGATAAATGTGCTGGCCTCTGGGGTGGTAACAAGGTTTTCCCAATATTTGACATGATGACTAAGTTTATGGACACAAGTTATCAAGATTTGAACTGAGCCTAGAAATGTCGAGATAAACATCCTGGCCAAGTTTCATCAAGATTGAGTCACAAATGTGGTCTCTAGAGAGGAAATAAGGTTTTTTACTCATATTTGACCTAGTTTTTGGACACATGTTACCTAACTTCCAACTTGGTCTAGATATATTTCCAAACAATCATTCTGACCAAGTTTCATAAAGATTGAGTCATAAAAGTCACACCACACACTGCACAACACCTGTGAGACAAAGGGTGATCACAATAGCTCACATCGAACACTTCATGCTCAGGTGACCTAAAATAGGAAAAAAAGCCTTGAACAGTGATAGTCTGCACATGAATCAATAAAATTTAAGGTAAAACTTACTCTGCAAGAAGCCACTTCCCTAAAATCTGGCCATCCAATTCTTCCTTGTAGAAATCATTCTGGCATCGGTCCATGGCCTTAGTCAGATTGTTCTCCTGTCAAGTGATCATAATCATTACAGAACAGAAAGTGTATTCATATAACTTAATCATAACAACAATCTTTATTATTATCAACAGCAAACTACTAATGACTGACATCACAATTTACTGGATTAAATTATATTACATGTACCTCCCCCCCCTCCCCCCCCAGTGACAAAGATGCAGAGCTTTGACAATATCTGTTAGGGCTACATTTAAATCTCCAAGAATGACTCTGAAGGTAACAACTGGTTCTTGTGCTAGACAAACCATGTCATATTTGTACCAAATTATTATGAAATCCCTCAATAATGTATTACATGATGAAGTAAATCGAGAGGGCCGACGGTCCTAAGGTGCCAACCTTTAAGACCCCAAGGAACTGAACTGTTCTTAGCAGAGTGAGCAGGTAGTGTTCACTAGGTAAAAAACCACAAAAAGAATTATTAAGTAAAAATTCATATATTTATATATGATTTTTTTACTTGAGAAAGAAACTCCTCATAATATTATTGGGTTCTCAATTGGGCTACCTTAAAAGTATAAGTTGCGAGCTGTCAACCTATTGTTTCATTCTTTGATTTCATTCAGTTTCATTTCATCATGTTTGTATTTTCCAATATGTCTCTTTACTGTTTTTATATGTAAATTTACCAGGCATCCAGTGTCATCTGAATAATGTTGGAAAATAGCATTAACAAGACTATTGCCAAGCAATGATGTCCCTTACCGGCTCCACCATTGTCAGATTGTTTGATTTTTTTATATATATTTGTTGCCATAGCAACCAGAATTTTCGACGTAGGAACAAAATGAAATGACGTGCATAATCTCCACATTTCCCTCTGTCCATGTTTCAAGTTTCATGAAAAAATATGAAGAACTTTTAAAGTTATCGCAGGATCCAGAAAAGTGTGACAGACTGATGGACGGAGCGCAAACCATAAGTCCTATCCAATGAAACCGGAAGGGGGAAAAAAACACTAAAAGAAGTAAGTGTTATTTAAATATGCAGCACTCATCTGTTTTCAATCAGTGCTCCAGCTAGGATTTGAAAAGGGCAGGGGGGGATATTTTGTCAAAAGGGCACTTTTTAGCGAGCGGTTGTATCCATTTTGTTGTTGCATATTATACTATAATATTTGTTAAAATATATTATTTCCTTTATTATTAAACATTGTGAATAAAATGTCTACGATAAGGAATAACTCAATAACAGTGTAACAAGATAATAATAAATCATAACATGTAAATGTATTTATGTCATGTTCCAAATTTCATTAAAAAAGTAAATGCTTTTTTGTTTTTCTTTTTATGATGAGGACAGGTTAAAAGGACAGGGCGTTGAAACGGCAGGGTTTGGCTTCGGAACGGCAGGGAGGCACGCCCTTCCATTTTGGCCTAGCTGGAGCACTGTCAATTACTCTATATATTAAGCATGTTGTTGATTCCTTTTACTAAAATGTGTAATCTTGTGCACAAAGAATTATCATTTGAGTGCACATAATAAAAGAGTAAGAACACAAATTAAAAACGTCATTGAATCTGGTGGGTCATCAAACAGGTGACTAGTCCATAGAAACGGACTCCCAGAGCCTTTGATAATTTTTGCTATGGCNTATAAATAAATAAATAAATTTTATTTTGAGTCGGCAAGACATATAACAAGTAACATAAGCTGCAAAGCTTTTTAACCGACTAAACAACAAGTGTAAGCAATAAAACATGAGTAAAACAGCTAAAAGAAAGATCAAATACATGTTTTTAAGGTGAAAGCACAAATTAAGACAATAAATTACATGCAACACTGAAATAAGTTTGACAATATTAAAGCATAAATAAAATTTGAGGCAATTAAAAACTGTGAAGGAAGCTGCTGATCTAGACCTGCTAGTAGGACTAAAAACTGCAATAAGACCACATGGTTTGATTTAAAATGCTTAGGCGTGCAAAATTCAAAGTGTCATTACATAATTCTTACGGAACATTTTCGAGAAATGAATTATCTACACAGGTATGTAAATATTATTGCAATCCGTTGATATTAACTGTCTGATATCGGGGCTTGAATGTTGCGCACAAAATCCTTGCTCAACAATATAGACAAAGAAGGAAAACTTTCCACCATTGTTTTGGTCTTTCCCCCGTTGTACGTTCCAAATATTACCCATATCAAAAGTAGCTTAATATTTGAGAGCGTCAACAATTTGGACTACAACTAACAGGTGACCAGACATCTTAATGTACAACAATACTTACCTAATAATCTAACAATAATACTGCTGAAACTAAAATTAAGCTAACCTTATAACAGAAAAATGATTTTGATGATATCTCCGACTTGTAGCCCCCGGGCTTCATTGTTGTCCTACTGGTGGAACTGCGCACCGACTGACGGCCGATGGTTGAGCCAGGCCGGTTACGATTTAGACCCGGGCCGGCGAAATCCACGTCTGGTGCTAGATCTCCGTCCTCCCCGGATATGTCAAGTGTGGCCCCTTCAAACATGTCCACCTTTTGCGTTGTCTCATCTTCTAGATGAACCTCTGTAGTCGACATTTTCGTATTTGTTGATGTTGCGTCTCCGCTTTCCGCCATCTTGGAAATTTTGCAACAAAAATACGGTGACCTCCCTTGAGTATTGGTGACGTCTATTTGTCGGATATTCTCACTTTAAGCGTGAGACTGAGAATGTGGACTGTTTCCGTACGATTTATTTGCGTCTTCCTCAATTAGATGTAGATATTTGATATCATAACAAGAAGTAAACTAAGGAAATAAAATACTTGCTAGGGTACCCAATTTTAATTATATTAGGCAACTCCTTCATATATTGATTTCACATGACTCTGAGTCAACGGGCTGGTTACATTTCAAAATAACTCTATTCACAACAACTCAAATTTGCGGCCATCTAAGAATAAATATGAACTGGTCTTCAACTGTTAAGTACATGGTTAAGACATATTCATCTTATCTTAAACCTTCATGTTCTAATACATGTTGTAATGGGTCTATGGAAAGTTAAGATTTGATATCCATGTTTTGCACGTGCAGTACCGTGCTCTTCAACCCACAGATATATTAATTAACATTAGTTTTGTTATCGTTTACTAGTATTGATAGATCTGTGTACAAACTTAGTTTACTTAACATTCCAGAGTACGCTATTCCCGAATTTTCTGTTGTTGTTGTTTTTTGGAACAAGAAGAATCGCCAATGTAGCGCATACGGTTGCGGAACTATTATATTTAAGCCAGAACTCAGCGATTTTAATGTTCAAATGAATATTTTCCATTTAATACGTTTTAAGAACACCTAAATACATGTTGTACGAAACTAAATAAGGCTCTGTTATTGAAACTTCGATAATATTACATAACATTATTCTTCGCACAAAGATAAAGTTTAAGATATTTCTTGTTTTTAAACATGTATATGTAGTTGTAAATAAAGTTATTTAGCAATAACTTAAGTTAGTTGGTAATACACTAAGCAAGTTGGTCCGTCAATTACATATGTACGCGTAGTTACATCAAAGAGCTATCAATATACTGATAGGTCTTTGGTTACATTCATTCAGTTGCAATCCGGAAAATTCCCGCAGCGTGACCACTTCCCCTGCGAGGCACCTCTCTCACTCCCCTTGGGGTGCCTCTCTCTGATTCATAGCATACGGTATTGATCGGAGTGTATCTGCCTCCCTATAGGAAACGCTTCTCCCAGGATTACAACAGTTTGATGTTCTATAACCATATAACTTCCTTGTGGCTGCAAAATGGTGGTGAAATTATACACAACGTCTGTGACAACTAACAGAGAGGTTTGTGTATTTTCTTTGTCGTGTTAACATACTTAGATTTGTACACGTCCAGTACATTGCTGATAAGCATTTAGGCTTTCGTGTAAATTTTCACTCAGCGGTTTCCAGTGTGTTAAACCAGGTGGTCTGGTTCAAGGACAATGGAAATATAACTGCATGAAAACTGCTCTGAGTTGATTGTGTAATATAATAGAAGTGACGTTGGAAATGAATACAGGTATTTACTATTAAAAATGTGAAAATACCAGTTCGGATTAATAGGCTTGGAAACGATATGTGTTGTCAATTTTGCAGACAATTAATATTCTGGATATTTTACTACCACTGATGTATACGTGCGGTTGAATTCTTAGCACTTCAAACTTGAAGTATTTTAGCAGTCGAGAGCTCCTTAAATCTGTTTGTGGGCGAGTCATACAATTGCACATTCAATGACAGATTTCCGGACTTGATAGTTTTAATATACTTTAGAAGTTGTTTTCAAATTTAAAATGATTGTGATAACAGTCCCACTGAGCAAGGTATGGGAAGTGGTCGCCCAATATCCATTCTCCCTGCTTGTAACTCACGTAGGTATGAAGCACGGAACAATCATGTTGTTAATTTAATACACTGATTATTTCTTCACTGCTCAGGTTTGCAAAACGTTAACGGGTTATGTTGTCTTTATTGCTGTTTCATTATGTGAGACTAAATGCATTGGGGTAAATGTGTGATGTTTTTTATTTAAATATTACTATATAATTGAGCCTCGCTCTGAGAAAACTGGGTTTAATGCATGTACGTACAGTGTCGCACATGATTGGCCTGTGCAGTCTGCACAGGCGGACTTAACAGGGTCATGTGGACGACACTTGATATTAAGCACATGCATTAAGCCCTGTTTTTCCAGAGCGTGGCCCATATGCATGTAAACACATTTAGAGTAAATTAATTAAGTATAATGTATAGGCTTGTAAGTTGGGCGCTGCTGTTTAAACAGTTAAGTTTAAAGTAACAGTAAAATAGTAATTTCATAATGTACTGCTACCCGTATGACTGGTTAACAGAGAAGGTGAATGCAATATATAGATGAAAATCCGATGAAATTTAGGCAGACTCATCGAGATGTGGATGCATGCTATCTAAAGTTTTCATACGAAATATATCCATGATCAAGTCGCAAGAGCCTTGGGATGACAATGTATTGACAATAATTTCAAGAAAGTCTTCTCGCTCATTAGGACGCTTTAAATCATCCTGTTGATCACAAACACGTATTTTGTGATTTTTTTTATTTGATTATAGTTTGAAATTTTAAGCTTACATAAGTACTACGACGTGCAAACGGTGAGCTATTGTGGCGTCCGGTGTTCGTCGCCAAGCGCCGTGTGTCGTCAACTTATATCTCGTTATTGCACCAGAGGCCACATTTTTCATCCAATCTAGATGCACCTTTGTCAGAATATTTTTCTTTAAAATATTATGGGCGAGTTCGAACCTGGATCATGTGCGTACAAATAAAATATGTTCTGGGGCGTTCAAAGTTTCGATAATTGGTTTACATCGAACTCATGTGAGCGTTTCAGGGCCATCATGGCATAATTGTTAACTTATAACATCAAGTTTTGATGATTATCTTGTCTCGCTAAGTCAGTCCGGTGTTAATTAGGACAGCACAGACTGTTCGGACACGTGTATGACCAATTAGGGCAATCGATAGTCATTCACTCTGAGGGGAAAGAACCACGTGAAGCAGACTACACTAGTGTAATGATATTGGGCCTATTTCGACTCCTCGAAAAAGAAATTTTGAACAACTTTGAATGATGGAATCTATATTTCTATATCCCCTGTATCCCAAGTAACACTATTTATTTTTTTAAGAAAATGAAAAATGATACAACTAAGACAACACTATCAAACAATTCCCGTCTGAATTCTTTTCAAATACACTTGAAGTTAATTGTGATCTTTAATCAAATGACCAGGTACCACCGATTACTAGTATGTTGCAACGGACAAAGCTATTTGTATTCTACACGAACATTGGGCCACGTTTATAATTCTACGATACAGTACGATGAGTATGTTTTCGATTAACGCCTTACCATTGGGTATACCAGTTGTACGCACAAGTGTTGGCATATTTTGAATACGCAATCGAACGAAGCATGTATTGATTCAGTAAACATGACTATTTGTACATTTACAAGGCTCATCTCCATGCATGTTTTAGATATTCAACAAGCAGAACCGGATCAAGCATGTGTTCGAGGCGAAGGGCATCCCATTCGAAGAGATTGACCTCTGCTCGGATCAGGAGGCGCGCGTGATAATGCGAGAAAAGGCGGGAATTCCAGACCTTCTTCCGCCCGCCATCTTTAATGACGATAAATACTGTGGGGTAANCCGAGAATACATAAATACTATTAAGATGTTACACCGTTATCCAAAATGAGATACTTTACAAGACGCCATCCGCGTCGGTGGTGATTATCTTGTCTCGCTATGTCAGTCCGGTGTTAATTGGGACAGCACAGACTGTTCGGACACGTGTATGACCAATTAGGACAATCGATAGACATTCACTCTGAGGGGAACGAACCACGTGAAGCAGACTACACTAGTGTCATGATATTGGGCCTATTTCGACTCCTCGAAAAAGTAATTTTGAACAACTTTGAATGATAAGAACCTATATTTCCATATCCCCTGTATCCCAAGTAACAGTATATTGTTTAAAGAATGTGAAAAATGATAAAACTAAGACAACACCATCAAACAATTCCCGTCTGAATTCTTTTCAAAATACACTTGAAGTTTTTTGTGATCTTTAATCAAATGACCAGGTACCACCGTATGCTAGTATGCTGCAACCGACAAGGCTATTTGTATTCTACACGAACATTTGACCAAGTTTATAATTCTACGATACAGCACGATGAGTATGTTTTCGATTAACGCCTTACCATTGGGTATACCAGTTGTACGCACAAGTTTTGGCATATTTTTAATACGCACTTAAGTTGAACGAAGCATATATTGATACACTAACAGTTAACATGACTATTTCTACATGTAAAAGGCTCGTCTCCATGTATGTTTTAGATATTCAACAAGCAGAACCGGATCAAGCATGTGTTCGAGGCAAAGGGCATCCCATTCGAGGAGATTGACCTCTGTTCGGACCAGGAGGCGCGCGTGATCATGCGAGAAAAGGCGGGAATTCCAGACCTTCTTCCGCCCGCCATCTTTAATGACGATAAATACTGTGGGGTAAATGAGTCATTTTTTTCTATTTCTTAATTATGTTTCCAAGTAAAGAATAATAATAATTACAATGTATTCAACAAAAGCGACGATTTAGCTTGAAACTTAGATTTCGACTTGATACGTAGTTAGGCAAGTGTGTACTCCACCACAAGTGCAGACTTTACTGCTGTACACTATCAATATGTTTCATATAAAGTATTCATTTTGTTGATAAATATTTTACATTTTTTTTTATCCGATACTACACTTATTGTAAAACTTACTAATTAAAAAAATGCCCCAAAAATAGGAAGGAACTGATTCTACATCAGTATGTTGATAAATATGTTTGACACAGTAACAAAATAATATTTCAAAAAGACCATTATTTCAGTAAACGAGTATATGTTATAAAATATTAATACATGTATCATTGAATCAATAATCCAATATTTCTGAACACCCTGTACATATGATCTTGCTTATGGCGTGTAAATTCCTGTGCGTAGGACTTCCAGCAGTTTGAGGACTCGGTGGAGGAAAATACTTTGAAAGTCTTCCTGAAGATGGAGTGACGTTGCTAGGCAACTGTGACCTAGTTTGTTTCCAGTAAGTTTAGTAGTATTGATATGCAACAATGACCCAGTTTGTTTCCAGTAAGTTGAGAGATGTTGGTTAGCAACAGAGGTTGTTTCCAAACAAGTGCGAGGTTTTGCTAGGCAACAGTGATCGTGTTCGTTTCCAGTAGGTTGAGTTATATTGCTAGGCAACGGCGACTTAGATTGCACCAGAAAATGAGTGATGTTGCTTAGCAATAATGACAAAGTTTGTTTCCAGTTGAGTTATTTGCTAATTAACAGTGAAATGGTTTGTTTCCAGTAAGTTGCGTGGTGTTGCTAAGCAACAGTGACCTAGTTTGTTTACAGTAATAGCGTGGTAATGTTCTGTATCAACAGTGAAGATTTCTTAAATAACTAATAACTTATGATTTACAACAATTGATGACTTCCTTGCTGAGGCAACATCATACCTACGGCAAGAATTTTCTTTACACAATCATCCGTTCTCAAAAACATCAAAGCTCTATCAATAAAGAAAGATTTGAAACATCAATGCAAGATTGCTGGAGATATCCTTTTATCTCGCGGACCTTTGTTATCCGGCGTTATCACATATGCACGCGCTTGATTCCAATTAACATTGTTTCATAGAATATCTGAAAATAAGCGAGCATGAAACAACGTTTCATATTTATTACAGCTTTGATAAATAAAAGTGATTTACAAAGAAATCGTAACAGATCGATAAACAAACTCTGCAGCAATATTAGTTAAGCGACGTAATAATTAAGGCCGAGTTAAAGTACACATTTCAGTACTGCCTTTGCCTAAAATGTAATTACATTTGTACTTCTTTATGGAATGTTATGAATACAATATAATTATAAAGGTTATATCAAAACATTTAGTCTGAAGTAAATTTGTGAGTTTAACTTAACTAGTGTAGGAGATATTTGTTAGCGAAACTTTGACGTATATCAAGCCAATGCAGGCTATTTTGTTGAAAAGTACATATTATTTTAAGGCAAAGTCATATATCATATATGACTATGCCTTTAATCTTAGTATTTCTTTATAAATAATTTAAGTAAGATTATGGTCTTGAATAAACGTCTGTGATAGAGGAACGAACGTATTCTCTCCATGGGAAACGATGTCGTTTATTGGTTTGCCTGTGGCAACACCACAAGTCTGCACATATGTCATAATAAGAAGACACGCACCACCTTCTCATAACAGTTCAAATGAAAAGATTACCTTATTCATGCCGAATTTTAATACTATAAAACGACGCTGGTGAAACTTCTTTTTATCCTTAACCAAATAACTGATAATATATTTAAAAACAACAACAAAACACAACAAAAACAAACGCTAACTGTTATCTGATGCTATAAAATGCATTTCATGTTTTTTGTATTAATGAAATGTAATTTAAAATTCTAAGAACCATTGATTAGATGGAAAATGACCATATTGACCGCTACTATTGATGAACCGACGACATGCTTTATCACTTGACTGAAATCTCGGGGCGCGAGAATCGTCGGGAACTCGCGATAACACAAATCTTCGTTTATTGATAGATCTTTGCATTCATTTGCAAAAAACCTATGCTGTTTGTCATCTTAAATATCATTATCTCATATTATCAT
Source organism: Dreissena rostriformis (assembly GCA_007657795.1). Classification (NCBI taxonomy): domain Eukaryota; kingdom Metazoa; phylum Mollusca; class Bivalvia; order Myida; family Dreissenidae; genus Dreissena; species Dreissena rostriformis. Next base: position 31,095 of record VMBQ01001814.1, on the reverse strand, counting down.
TTCAGAATAAAGGTGCTACCAGGAAAATCAAAACAGTTCATCGAATGTCTTCTGTGTTTTGTTTGTCAACGGTTGCGTTTTATATTGCCAGTTACGAGTCGTCTTTTTGACGTAAAACTACTGTAAATGAGTATCGTACTTATATTGTTTTGCAATATAATAATAATAAAAAATGCTGCTTGTTATACCTTCTGTTCACATTAAACTTTGTAAAAGGTCAGTTTCCAGTTAAAATGGTGCTTAATATAAAGCAATAAAAATATGAGCAAGTAAACACGACTCATCGTTAGACATAGAACATAATTTCAATCGACGTGCAATTTATGTATAATGTCTTAATTTGTATTTGTTATTATAACTGTTGACGTTAATTAGACAAACAACCTCTCCGAACACCAGTAATACAGAATAATAACAAGTGTATACTTTATGCATGCTCCATACGTGTGCATTTGTGATATTAGCAGGCTTTTATTCTTTTCTGCAATAATTGACGTCGTGTCGCTTTCTTTGCCCATTTCAATGGTAGTTAAGTGTTTATCGTTCACAGTTTAAAGCCACACACCTTATTTGGCATAGTAAATTAAAGTATAAATGAGAAACATATTTTATCTATGCCAATTAGACTATATCTGGTGGTTACAAGGTATCCGTCTTTTTTGCGCTTTAAAGCTTAAAAATAATCGCGTTTGTCGAAATGGACGTATACGTCTAGAAATCCTACTTTCGGTTTTAAAACGGTACCGTTTGAACAATAATAAACTACTTGCTAACTAGGCTATAGATTTAATTTTATCTATGCCAATTAGAATATATCTGGTGGTTACAAGGTAGAAATCCGTCTTTTTTGCGCTTAAAAACTTTAAAATAATCGCCTTTTTTGTCGAAATTGACATATACGTATAGAAATCCTACTTTCTGTTTAAAAAGCGGTACCGTTTGAAAAATAATAAATTACTTGCTAATTACTAGGCTATAGATTTAATGACAATTTTGCACACTTTCAAATTGCATCTATATGTATTGATTAACATGTATTTCATTTTAAGGTGTGTGGCTTTAATGTATATACCTTTAGTGATCAACATGCCCAAATAAGAAACTCTGTTGATATTGAACAGAAAGGTCTAGTAACAATTTAAATTATGTGTGTTGACTTAATGGGCTCTGAGAACAGTCTGTATTAAGCAGAGATCCGTAAACTAGATTGTAAATGTTTATTGATGTAGATTTGTACATGTAAAAAGCGTCAATATTTCAATTCAGTCGGTGGTAAACGCTGATAAAAAGTACGTTTGCTCACTTGATTACGTCTGCTCAATTGTCACCAATTGGAAAAAAACATCGAAGAACGGGCGCGTTGCCAAAAAATATGTTCCTTTTGAACGTATTACATATAACTTTGAAGATCATGTACCAAATTACCTGCAACACTTGTGCCAAAAACTGTGTTTTAAAATATGCGCATATTTATCTCTTTTGTGTTTGATTTAATTTTAATATGCTTGTGTAATGCAATTTCGTTCGTTTTATTCTGCTCACTTTGTTTTAAAATATGCACATATTTATCTTTTTTATTTTGATTTCTTTTTTCATTTGTAATGCATTTTCGTTCGTTTTATTCTGCTCTGAGCTTTAACTCGTATGCATTGTTGTTGAACATGTTTATAATAATTATACATTGTGTATAGAGTACTTATGTGTGTTGTGTATTTATATAAACATGAAGATGTCGATACACTACAATAATAAAAATATAAGAATAAACAATTAAACGTCTTGTTCTTACATATTTATGTGTAAATGAAATTATAGATGAAGTTTATAAAACTTACACATTCATAGTCGACATCCGATTATAATTAAGCGATAAATACAGTGTTCAGTCCGAGATTTATTCAATGCGGTATAAAGTACAATGAAGTTTATTTCAACGTTTATAATGTATCAAACCGTTTTCAGATCCAAAATAACCAAAACTTGTGTTACTATAGTGACGGTAAAAAAATGTGCATTTGATTCTTCAGCATTGGGTACTACAGATGCGCCAAAATCACTTTCTATAAACTGTAATTAAATAACACTGCAACAGGGACGGTTTAACGGGGGGGNGGGGGGGGGGGGGGTATTGGGGTACTACTGAGGGCGGCGCATTGGGATCCCTAGGAGATTACAGATTCTCAGTTGAAACAAATTAGTAGATCTTATCGCGCTTTCCCCAAAACTAGGTGACTTCCCATGCGTAATCACGAGTGATGTCCCCTGTTCACTTCCACTGACTTTTATTACAAGGCGAATTTATGTATGATAAACTAAATATCTACCAATAAAATTAATATAATAGCATCAATACCAAATGTGTGATTCTTGGTCATTAAATGTGTTAATGTCATTACAACGAACACTTATAAAAAGCCATTTAATTTGATTGTTCTTATTTGATTGTAATATTATCACCAACATTTACCTTGTGAACACTTTTGAGGCCAATATTTCCAATCTGCATATATACTTGGTCAGAGCATTTGTCTCAATGATATCTTGACCGAGTTCGAAACTGCGTCGCGAAAGGTCAACAACTAGGTCACTAGGTCAAATTACCGGTTTCCCAGTGCGACGCTCAAATGTGTCTCGTACGGAACTGTATTGCTCTGTAAACCGCTCAGGAGAACTATGGACAACCAACCCAGATTTCTTCTATCACATCACTGGTCTCATCTGGGACTAGGCTCACGACGGACAGTCGACTTCCGGGAGTCAGAGTTGCCTGTTTTCCGGCTTTTCAAATCACTGGAATCGAGGTCACGTGGTAAAAAAATATACGTCTGAGTAAACGTGCGTGCGTTAGTTGCGACAGTTTGACGAATCCGTTTTGTTTATTCGGAACTTCTATCTAATCAAGGTCAGGGCGGATCTTTACAATTGTTTTTTTTTATTGTGTGTGCGGAAACCACAATGTGCTTCGATTTTGGATGTAATTCTGTCCAATTGACATAGTTTGTACCAACAGTATCCTGTTTGTAGCCTGTGATGTTTTGATTTAGTATTAAACGTAATGTTTGGCGCAGTGCTCATGGTGCGGTACCAATGTATAAGAAAAGCTATTCACTCACTTGTGTATGAACGACAAGTATTCATAATACGCTGTGTGTGATGCATAGCGGATCGATTTCAGTTCGATTCCAAGCGATATTTACACGTGTGCGCTTGTACACTCATGGTTGATCTAATAAGCCCATGAGCATATGCGAAAAGTTTCGTCCCAGATAAGCCTGTGCGAACTGTAATCTGGGACGACACTTTCCGCTTAAACTAGATATATGTAAATTTATAGATCTTTGGTGTGATGCATAGCGAATCGATTTAATTAGTCGATACCAAGCGATATTTACACACTCATGGAAGATCTAATGAGTCCCGTTTTAGGAAAACGGGGCGTAATGCATATGCGAAAAGTGTCGTCGCAGATAAGCCTGTGCAATCCGCACATACTAATCTATAAGGAAACTTTCCGCTAAAACAAGATTTTCGCCAATAAGAGCGACACATTTAGCGACACTTACATGTATTAAGCCTGGTTTTCGCAAAACGCGGCTCTAATGCTGCTAGTAATCGCAAAATACTCATGTTTGTGCGTTTGCGATTGTTAAACGATTGCTCAATACGTGAACATTTGAATATGTACTTCACATGTAGTATATGTTTTACATATAAATGTACATGTAAATATGTTTCACTATGTAATAAATAATACATAAGTTTTTGTGATGGATCCATATTTTATTTACGTTTTAAATTAAAAATTAAAAACATTTATTTACAATATACAAAATTGATTTGATTCAAAAACTTGTTCTTGTTTTCTTCTTAATCGCACGAGTAAGGATGCAATATCGACAGATATGTACATGTACACACGTATCGCGTGCAGTCCACTGATTTATCCATGGGAGACAGTCTCAGCATTTAGTCTCCTACCTTAAAGCTAAACAGTGAATGTGTCGAACACAACAATGTTTTTCCTACCACATGCATAAAGCAATATTATAAAATGACGTCATAGCAAGTGCCCGTACAAAGAATTGTCTTCAAGTAAATCCTCTTGATTTTTCGGCGTAGCTGTATAACCCAACTTTTCACCTTTACCTGACCTTTGTAAGTGTCCAATAAAATTCAAATAAAATTTCCCGCGGCTAGATACGATGAATACACTTCATTCAGTCCATTGGCTGATTTGAGCATAATCCTCCAGAACATTGGAAACATGACCGCGTCTTTGTAGTATAGCATGTAACACTGTTTTACTGCGTGTTGAGCATGAAACAATTTTATCTCTAATGAAAAAGCTTGATGGATAGAACAGTTTTACACTCAATTCTTGACATCAATACAAATTTGTGTGCCCCTTTATATTCAGAGGATTGTCAGCGCCAGAGCGTTTCGATACTGTTAATAATCGAATCAAATAGCAATGACCGACACATCACTAAAATAGGTTTGTTCATAGAACGCGCGTATACATATTTAAAATATGTACGGATACTTCGCGTATGGCCGGTTGACTTATATGTTTTTATTTCACTTCAATTCTTCTTTTGTTTTTCTGTTTTGTATCTATAGATATATGATACGCACTGTGTAATAATGTAAAATAAGTCGCAAAAACTCCGCATAACATCCCGTTTTGCGTGTGATGCAGCTAAGAACTGCATGGAAAAAGACATTCACTATCTTTGATCTCATTCATTAAACTTCACCAACTCCAACCACAATCAACGCCGTATATCTGTTTTTAAAGATATTTCTTGTTAAGTATAGCAAACCCCGGCAAATATTTACTATACTGTTACCTTTAATTATAAAATTACCTCCATTATTATAGCCCCTCGAACGAAGTCAGTAGTATTTCTCGAGGCTTGTTGTGCTGACTACGTGGTGATAAAGTTCTATTTTGATGACTGCATGGTATGAAGTCCTGTGTTGATGACTGCATGGTGACGGAGTCTTGTATGTAGGACTGCATGGTGATGAAGTCATTTTGTGATGACTGCATGGTGACGGAGTCATGTTGAGATTACTTCGTGGTGATAAAGTCATATTGTGATGACTGCATGGTATGAAGTCCTATTGGGATGACTGCATGGTGACGGAGTCTTGTATATATGACTGCATGGTGATGAAGTCATTTTGTGATGACTGCATGGTGACGGAGTCTTGTTGAGATTACTACATGGTGATAAAAGTCCTATTGTGATGACTGCATGGTATGAAGTCCTATTGTGATGACTGCAGGGTGACGGAGTCTTGTATATATGACTGCAGGGTGATGAAGTAATTTTGTGATGACTGCATGGTGATGAATTCCTGTTGTGATGACTACATGGAGATGGGGTCCTGTTGTGATGACTGCATGGTGATGGAGTCCTGTTGTGATGACTGCATGATAATCAAGTCTTGTTGTGATGACTACATGGTGATGGAGTCTTGTTGTGAGGACTGCATGGTGACGGAGTCCTGTTTCCATGACTACATGGTGATTGAGTCCTCTTTCCATAACTACACGATGATTGAGTCCTGTTGTGATGACTGCATGTTAATCGAGTCATGTTGTTATGACTTCATGATGATTGAGTCATGTTGCTATTACTGCATGTTGATGGAGTCCTGTTGAGATGACTGCGTGGTGATGGAGTCCTGTTATGCTGACTGTATGGTGATTGAGTCCAGTTGTGATGACTGCATGGTGATGGAGTCCTGCTGTAATGACTGCATTGTGATGGAGTCCTGCTTTCACGACAACGTGGTGATGGAGTTCTGTTTCAATGACTATATGGTGATGGAGTCCTGTTTCCATGACTGCCTGGTGATGGAGTAATGTTTTGATGACTGCATGGTGATGGAGTCCTGTTGTGGTGACTACATGGTGATGTAGGCCTGTAATGATGACTACATGTTGATAATTTCCTGTTATGATGACTGCATGGTGATGAAGTCCTTTTGAGATTACTACATGGTGATGGAGTACTGTTGTGATGAATGCATGATGATGGGGTCCTGTTGTGATGAATGCATGGTAATGGAGTCATATTGTGATGACTACGCGGTGATAAAGTCCTATTTGATGACTGCATGGTATGAAATCCTGTTGTGATGACTGCATGGTGACGTAGTCTTGTATATATGACTGCAAGGTGATGAAGTCATTTTGTGATGACTGCATGGCGATGGAGTCTTGTTGAGATTACTACATGGTGATAAAGTCCTATTGTGATGACTGCATGGAATGAAGTCCTATTGTGATGACTGCATGGTGATCGAGTCCTGCTGCTATTACTGCATGTTGATAGAGTCCTGTTGAGATGACTGCATGGTGATGAAGTCCTGTTGTGATGACTGCATGGTGATAGAGTCTTATTGTGATGACTGCATGGTGATTGAGTCCTGTTGTGATGACTGCATTGTGATGGAGTCCTGTTGTAAAGGCTGCATTGTGATGGAGTTTTGTTTTCATGACTACGTGGTGATGGAGTTCTGTTTCCATGACTATATGGTGATGGAGTCCTGTTTCCATGACTGCCTGGTGATGGAGTAATGTTTTGATGACTGCATGGTGATGGAGTCCTGTTGTGGTGACTACATGGTGATGAAGTCCTGTTATGATGACAGTATGACTACATGTTGATAATTTCCTTTTGTGATGACTTCATGGTGATGAAGTCCTGTTGAGATTACTACATGGTGATGGAGTACAGTTGTGATGAATGCATGATGATGGAGTCCTGTTGTGATGAATGCATGGTGATGGAGTCATGTTGTGATGACTGCATGGTGGTGGAGTCTTGGTGTGATGACTGCATGGTCACGGATGATGTTGATGGAGTCCTGTTTTTATGACTACATGTGATCGAGTCCTGTTTCCATGACTACATGGTCACGGAGTCCTGTTAGATGACTGCATGGTGATATAAGTCCTGTTGAGATGAATGCATTATGATGTCCTATGTTGATTAGTGCATGGTGATGGAGTCGTGTTGAGATGACTTCATGGTGATGGAGTCATGTTTTGATGACTGCATGGTGGTGGAGTCTTGTTGTGATGACTGCATGGTAGTGGAGTCCTGTTTCCATGACAACATGGTAGTGAAGTCTTTTTGTGATGACTGCATGGTAATGTAGTCCTGTTTCCATGACTACATGGTGATGGAGTCCTGTTTTGATGACTGCATGGTGATGGAGTCCTCTTTGCATGACTACATGGTGATAAGAGTTTTGTTGTGATGACAACATGGTAATGAAGTCTTGTTGTGATGACTGCATGGTGATGTAGTCCTGTTTCCATGACTACACGGTGATGGAGTCCTGTTGCCAGGACTGCTTGGTGATGGAGTCCTGTTTTGATGACTGCATAATGATGGAGTCCTGTTTACATGACAACATGGTGATAAGAGTTATGTTGTGATGACTACATGGTGATGGAGTCTTGTTGTGATTACTTCATGGTGATTGAGTCCTGTTGTGATGACTACATGGTGATGGAGTCCTGTTGTGATGATTGCATGGTGCTGGAGTCCTATTGAGATGACTACATGGTGACAGAGTGCTGTTGTGATGACTGCAATGTGATGGAGTCCTGTTTCCATGACTATATGGTGATGGAGTCTTGTTGCCATGACTGCATGCTGATGGAGTCTTGTTTACATAACTACATGATATTGGAGTCCTGGTGTGATGAATACATGGTGATGGAGTCCAGTTGTGATGACTGCACGGTGATTAAGTGATATTTACATGACTGTATGGTTGTGAAGTCTTGTTGTGATCACTGCATGGTAATGGAGTCATGTTTCCATGACTGCATGGTAATGGAGTCCTGTTGTATGACTGCATGGTGATGGAGTCCTGTTTCTATGACTACATTGTCATGGAGTCCTGATGTGATGACTACATGGTGATGGAGTCCTGTTATGATGACTAAATAGTGATGAAGTCCTGTTGTGATTTCTACATGGGGATGGAGTCCTATCGTGGTGACTACATGGTGATGGAGTCATGTTGTGATGGCAGCATGGTGGTAGAGTCCTGTTGAGATGACTACATGGTGATGGAGTGCTGTTGTGATTACTGCATGGTGATGGAGTCATGTTATTATGACTGTATGGTGATGGAGTCCTGTTTCCATGGTGATCGAGTCCTGCAGTCATGACTTCATGGTGCTCAAGTCCTGTTGTGATGACTCCATGGTGGTGGAGTTTTGTTGTGATTACTGCATGGTGATGGAGTCCTGTTGTGATGACTGTATGGTAATGGAGTCCTGTTTCCATGGTGATCGAGTCCTGCAGTCATGACTTCATGGTGCTCAAGTCCTGTTGTGATTACTGCATGGTGGTGGAGTTTTGTTGTGATTACTGCATGGTGATGGAGTCCTGTTGTGATGACTGTATGGTGATGGAGTCCTGTTTCCATGACTACATGGGGATCGAGTCCTGCTGTGATGACTACATGGTGCTCAAGTTCTGTTGTGATGACTTCATGGTAGTGGAGTCGTGTTGTGACGACTGCATGGTGATTGAGTCCTGTTGTGATGGCTTCATGGTGATAGTCCTGTTGTGATGGCTTCATGGTGATGGAGTCTTGTTGTGATGACTGCATGGTGATGGAGTCCTGTTTTCATGACTACATGGTGACAGAGTCTGGTTGTGATGACTACGTGGTGATGAAGTCCTATTGTTATGACTGCATGGTGACAGAGTCTTGTTGAGATGACACCATTGTGATGAAGTCATATTGTGATGACTGCATGGTATGAAGTCCTAGTGTGATGACTGCATGTTGATGGAGTCTTGTTGAGATGAATGCATGGTGATGAAGTCATTTTGTGATGACTGCATTGTGATGAAGTCCTGTTGTGATGACTACATGGTGATGGAGTCCTGTTGTAATGACTGCATGGTGATGGATTCCTGTTTCCATGACTAAATGGTGTTCAAGTCTTATTTTGATGACTATGTGGCGATGAAGTCCTATTGTGATGAATGCATGGTGAAGGAATCTTGTTGTGATGACTGCATGGTGATGGAGTCCTGTTGTGATGACTGCATGGTGATGGAGTCCTGTTGTGATGACTGCATGGTGATGGAGTCCTGTTGTGATGACTGCATGGTGATGGAGTCC
>VMBQ01001814.1:9175-21448 GCA_007657795.1 Dreissena rostriformis | reverse complement strand
TTTTTTTTTTTTTTTTGGGGAAAGGGCCTGGTTTTTTTTGGGGGGGGGGGGGGGTGGAATTGCGGAAATTTGCCCGTCCCGGACATTTGCCCCCCCCCCGGACATGTTCCCTCCCGGACATTTGCCCTCCCGGATATTTGCCCTCCCGGACATTTGCCTTCCCGGACATATGCAATCCCGGATATTTGCTATCCCGGACATTTGCCATCTCGGACATTGCCATCACGGACATTTGCCATCCCGGCCATGTGCCCTCCCGGACATTTGCTACCCAGGACATTTGCCATCCCGGACATGTGCCCTCTCGGACATTGCCATCCCGGACATTTGCCATCCCGGACATTTGCACTCCCGGACATTTGCCCTCCCGGAAATTTGCCATCCAGGACATTTGCCATCCCGGACATGTGCCCTCCCGGACATTTGCCCTCCCGGACAATTTCCATCCCGGACATGTGCCCTTCAGGACATGTGTCATCCCGGACATGTGCCCTCCCGGACATTTGCCCTCCCGGACATTTGACCTCCCGGACATTTGCCGTCCCGGATCATGTGCCCTCCGGGACATGTGCCCTCCCGGACATTTTCCATCCCGGGCATGTGCCCTCCCGGAAATTGTTCCATCCCGGACATGTGTCCTCCCGAAAGCGTTAGCATAGGCCTGTGCTTAAGATGATGGTATAAAACCTTTCCGCATGTGCTTAAAAATATCTGCAGTCCACCCTGCTGATGCAAAAGGTATTATTCATAGATAACCCTTGTATTTACTTTAATTCACAAAACGATAGACATACGACACTTTCATGATCGACAGTCACATCAGTGGTCTGCACAATTGAACAAGCGTAATTAAAGGCGTAGTGGATATGGTGTCCGCCTAGTGACCGGGAGGTCATGATTTCTATCCCCACTGAGGGAGCGTCTTTTAGATCTCCCTCAAAGACACAGAGTACTGGTTCTACCCAGAAAACGGACTCGAGAGCGTTACAATAAGAATTAGGCTTTCGATGCAATCGAGCTTAAATAAATAGGTTAAAACTTAATTAAATGTCTTCTTTATTTGACCACGCATGCAAATTTGTGAACATGGAGGCCTTTGTATTAACGGTCGTACTACCAGTCGTACGGTACGACTTACGTTTATACCAACTCTCCGTGCAAAATGCGTTTCATCAAACAAAACGTAAATTACTATTTCATAAATTTCATACATCAATATACGACTGGGTAAGGGCACCCGTGAATAAGCGTTTTGTCGGTGTTTCTTCTCACCGACGATGAAAAGAGACGTGAGGTGCCGATTCCAAGCCTTTTCCGCAGGAGGGCATTGTACTAAAAAAAACTCGGAAAAGAACACATTGTATCGAGATGCCGTCTAAGTAGGGACAGAATAAAGCTTTAATTTGGCTTAGGGAAAATCTAGCATCCACTTGCCGACGATGTCGTGCCATTGGTCCTGTGACGCAAGTATGTAAAACTTATTTTACATCAGTTATATTGAAAATTGTATTGATTTGTAATATGAAGTTCCCACACTGATCCGACATTTTTCTAACCGTTGCACTTTACTGAAAAAATACTTGTTTGTTAAAAAAAATCATGATAGAAAACTCTCACGAATGAGCGGGCTCTCCACTTTATCCCATTAACAATGGTAAACTATTTGAAAAGACATCATTAAAAATGTTATCTGTGTCGCGCTTTTATTGATAGTATTCTCCCAACACAGATCTTAAAAAGTCACGTGGTATAGGCACAGTGGAAACGGAACAAACAGTGTCGTATCTGAAATGGTGGTCAGACATGCCAGCTCCGAAACCATGTATTTGTAAAATAATCAACAGATCGCAAGCGTTCACAAGATATGACAAAGTATGGACTCGCATTATATCGTATCACTACCAAAATATTAAAGAAAATTATCTTCAAGTGGCAAATCGTCGATTTCTGGATAGTGGGAGCCTAACATTATATTATAGGTCGCCGTGGAGTAGTGGATAATCCGCCTTGCGACCGGGAGGTCACGGGTTAGATCCGCACTGTGGGGGCGTTCTTTCTATCTCCTCCATATAGACACCAAGCACTGTTTCTAGTACCAGGAAACGGACTCGAAAGCGTTCCAAATAAGTAGTAAGTACTTTATATACAATCGACCTAAAATAAATAGGATTAAGCTGTACATTATTACGATTTTTTAAACACCATATCACCTAACTTCCCAGTGTCAAAGCTTCACCCTGTTATATATACTATTGCATCTTCCCTTACAGCATATCATCGTGGATAAAATATGGAGAATCTTTGTCACATTTTAGGAAATACCGCCATACAAAAGGGAAGTATGGCTCGATTCATATTTATTCATTTATTTAGTACTTTTTAACACGACGTCCTAACTATGACGTCATCGTCGTATTCATTTGACGTTGTTGACTCGGCAACTACTCACAGTTGTAACAACGAATTTTAGCTGCTCTTAAATATTGCTTAAGATTATACAAAATGACGGCATTTGATAGATTCATCACGTCTGTAAAAGAAAAGGTACCGGTATACTTATGTTTCCCTATTTTTGAAACTAAAATATTATTTAACACTTTTTCATAAACAAATAAACAAACGTTTTTTTATTTAGCCATATATGATATTATTCAATTACATGTTACAATTACAATAATTACTATACAGCAGATTCTAAACNAAAAATGGCCATTCCTGTGCGTCACTATGACAGGTTTTCTTCAACACCAACAAAGGATAAAGCTGTAATTTTGTTGTTGTTTTCTTTTTTACAGATACACTACAAAGTAAATGGACAAGAACAATTAAGAAATGTCACAATGTTGTCTCTTAAAAAGCCATTTGATAAACTTGTTCTCATTTTTGTATAAATGAATTACTATAGCCTAGGCCTAAAAAAAGTTCTGTTTCCTGTTAAACCCAAACGACCCTAATGTTTTACCAACTAACCTAATTTTATTCCCCCTAAAATTTGAAAATACTGCTGTTAAGTGACAACAATAAATTGAGTTGTGTATGTTATTGTATAATTTGCATAGTGATACCCTGTATATATATATATATATTTTTTTTTTAATCTTTTAAATTCTGGTCTTGACTAATAAGGTGGTTCGATTCAAATATGCCATAATTATTCAGGTCAAAATCAGGACATTTCATTATAATTGCAGGGACACTTGACCCCCTGCCATTACAACCTTACAATGATATATAACTTCATACTATAATGCACAATAAAACTTCTTACATTTTTTAAAACAATTCTGGCCTAATCAACAATAAATGTGTTTAAGATAACAATAGTTCACCATTTTCAGAAGTTATAACAGAGGTGCACTCAGGGCTCACGATGTCGTTCGTGTGTGAAATCATGAAGTGAATTGTGGGGTATTCCTCGATTTGATGTCCAATCCATTCAGGTTATTCCCATTTAACATTTATAAATCATGTAAATCAATGTGCCCAAATTGGGAATGTGTTCTAATTAAACGATAAACAACCAATCAAGTAAATTTAAATTTCGATTGAACGCAACATGTACAAATTATTTTTGGGCAAAATTGGAAGTAAATTTCTGATGATAATCAACACGAATCTGTCTTCATTTAAATTACTTATTTGTTTACTGACATACAAATTATTGTTTTTACGCAATGACATAAAACTGACTTCTAAACCTAGGGTGCTATAATAACATTCAGTTATAAGTTAAAGTAGGCATAACATCTTACACTACTCTACATAACACACAGTATGCAGCTACACTACACTACAAAACCTACACAATGTTATCTTTTTTTTGTATTTTTCTTTTTTTTTGTACTTTTTTTGGTGACGCATACACTTCTTTTTTCTTTTTTTTTGTAAATAATAAAAACCATACTTATCCTCCACCACTCTTGTTTACTGGAACAAGTGTCTGAACCTTGGGTGGTTCTTGTTAATGTGAATCTTGGCTGACGGAGCAGCAATATTCTCATACTCCTCCAGAGGCCGTTTTCTAGCAACTGCAAACCCCACAGAGGACTGTGGGTAAGGGCTGGGGCCCCATCTGGCAGCCAGGGAAGGGCCAGGTATGCTCTTCTGGACAGGGTTGGTCCAAGCATCCACAGCTGACTGCAGTGCAGGCTGGGTTGGCATGACGACTGGCCTAGCAACCACACTGGACTGGATGCAGGGCTTTGGAGCACATTTGTAGACAGGTTGCCTATCAACCTGACTGGATTGCAGAACAGGCTTTGGAGCAGACTGAACTTTCAGTGAAAGCTGACCTGAAAAATGTATGATTAACCTGTCAAATAACACAATTAGCATTGTTTGCTTAAGTACCAAACCCCCTTATTTTTAAGAATCTAGGTACTCTAGTGTTCAAGCTTTTAGATATAGAACAATCATAAATGGAGACTGAACAATCATGACTTTAAATCAAAACTCAATATTAACAGGAAACCGACCTTTACGCATGAATGAATATATATAACAATACAAGTACAATAAATGTGCTAGTTTCAACATTGGAATTGAGTTTTTTTAATTTGATAACAGCTGAATGGAATTGTCTTGAATAGGAATGGATGGAAGTGCAAGTGAAAATTAAATTTAAAACTGTACGAGATTTAAAGCATAAATAATGATTGTGTTGCTCAACAATCCATCAGCAATGGTTGTTCGCATAAAACGTCCCATCAAGTAATTACTTAGTAATATCCATGGACTGGTACATAGATATATATGGTAAAAATGACAACTATGGCTGCATTTTATATTAACTTAATGTACCGGTATATGCTGAACATCATACAATGAAAGTTCCAATCAGATTCACAAGCAGTACTATACTAAAAAAAGTCTATAGCAACGGAACCTAACAGTTTTCGTTTCATTATTACCAGATTGAAGCACATACATGTATATGCATTATTGTGATATTAACAGCTACCTTTGTCACTGTTNAGAACATGTATTGCTTTTCACCAGAACAACTTTATTAAGCTACTGATCCGGTAATGGTAACTTTGACTGTACAGGATATAAATCCGAAAATATCAAAAGCATCATTTTAAGTTACGGTAGCCAGATCTACGGTACTTATCAACGGAACATTGATTTTAAATCGATTTTCCTGTCCAAAGTCAATTAAATAAAATCTTTATTCTTTATAGTTTCATCAGAGACTTGGGCTCATTCCTGAGTCTGACGGTTTCATATCAAGTAAGCATTAGTTATTGGGACAAAATCAGCAGTGTCTGCTGTCATCATATTCTCCTTTATGCAGTTTAAAAAAAAAGCTCTGCGTACGTATTTCGTTGATTTTGCTGATATAACCATAATAACTAATTAACTATATGTGATCACAATTTAAGTATTTTTTATTAAGATATGGAGTTTCTTTTTTCTTACCCCACCCGCTAGGCTAATGTTTGAATACGACAATTAAAATGTTTGTATTAATAACGAGGCATTTTAAACATCAAACATTATATCACAATAACTTACACGTTATTTCTAACATCCCTGTACGGACTATATTCGATATAACCCATTTTATTTCTTTTTTCTCGGAGCTGTTTACAAAATACGTTTGCTTTGAATTTGCAGCGCGTTGCTNTTGTTCATTTCTGAATAGTTTTTAAAGACAGCACAAACCACAGCAAACAAGTGTCAAAAATATATACACCACTCTAAAATTAATAAAGCAACAGAAAAAGTGGGATACTTTTGTAATTTTCACGTGTACTTACTGTGTTCCCCAGAGCTCTGGAGTCTCCATGTGCTCATGGGCCTCTACAGCTGGTGTAGCCACACTGCAGTCACTGTCATCATCCAGCGAACAGTCACTGCCACTGCAGCTGGTGGCCAGGGAGGTATCACTTTCACTGCTGTACTCATCAAGCACAATGAATTCTCTCCTGAATCTCTTGGAAGGAGGAGAATGTTCCCTGGACCTAGAGACCTGGGATCTCTCTCTGTATTTTTGAGACTCACTCGACCTTTCACGAGACCTAGGCCTTTCTGCCGGCTGAATGCAAGCTGGGGCTGCAGACCTGTGTCTCTCAACAGGACTGACTCTATCTACAGGCCTACTCCTGTAAGTTGTGGAATAAATAGGGCCTGGTCTGGGCTGAGACCTGACTGGCTGGAAATCAGCCTTGTACTGGTCAGAGCCGGACCTCAGACTCGGGTTGACCCACTTATAGGGGTTAGGTCTGTAGCTAGAGGGAGCAGTCCAGTTTGGGACAGGTCTCATGAAAGGCTGGCTTGGCCTGTATGGGTAACTGGGACTGAAAGCAAGAAAAACCCTTTCAGTGTGAGAAATGAAAAAGTTGTATATTGTCACTATAAAGCAATATGATATTATATTCTCACATAATTCAATAAAGCAAAACAAACACGAAAAACAAAACCAAAAACTTAACTTTAAAAAAGCCATAAAACTCTTAATGAACACCTGAATAAATGTTGAGGCAGAATACTGGCTTGCATTATTGTGGGAAAATAGGGAGAGTTTATGTAAAATGACCAAGATACTGACACTTGATTGGTCATTGTCGGCTCGGGAACTACTTACATGTACCCCGGGTACTCTTAAGTATACTTACATGTACCCCGTGTACGGTTAATATACTTTAACGTACCCGGTCGATATTAGACTGTACCGGAGTTGTGTTCCCGCCCAAAATCCGATGTCGTAAAACGCGATTCCGATTACCGTAAAACGATATTGTTTATCTTAAACAAACTTCTCTTTAAAAAAACTGCATCAACATGCTCTTTGAGTTTGAGTTTCGATAATATAGAGGCCATTTAACAGAAAATTGACATAAATGTGAACATTATTAATTTTTAAAAAATAGCCGACAACGACCGGTTTAGAGTTAAAACTCGGGGTACGTTTAAGAATATTTACCGTACCCGGGGTTCATGTAAGTATACATGTACTTGAGAGTACCCAGACATGTACCAAAACATTTATTATTTTCACCAGAACAACTTTATTAAGCTACTGATCCCAGGGCTTTTTTTCCTGACTTTGTGAAGTGGCCCTGGCCCCCTCACTTTGTGAAAAAATGAGTCGCGAACTTTTCATAATTGTGAAAAAATGAGTTGCGATCTTTTCAAAATTGTGAAAAATTGAGTCGCGAATTATTCAAAATTGTGAAAATTTGAGTCGTGAACTTCTTAAAATTGTGGAAAAAAAACGAGTCATGAAATTGTTAGAATTGTGAAAAACAGCCAATTTTGTAAAAATTCACGGCCATGTTAGGTTTGTGAATTGTCCCTATCAAAATTGTGAAATGTCCTTCCAGGGCCACTCACAAAGAAGGAAAAAAAGCCTAGCTGGATCCGGTAATGGTAACTTGACTGTACAGGATATAAATCCGAAAATATCAAAAGCATCATTTTAAGTTCTTTTAAGTAGCTAAAGAAACTTTAGCGTACAGTTTATATAGGCTTGAAAGTCTTGGAAGTCGCGCCAGTCAAAAATTATAAAAAAGCGACATTTAAAGTTATGGAAGCCAGAACTACATTTTAAGTTACGGTAGCCAGATCTACGGTACTTATCAACGGAACATTATTTTAAATCGATTTTCCTGTCCAAAGTCAATTAAATAAAATCTTTATTCTTTATATAGTTTCATCAGAGACTTGGGCTCATTCCCGAGTCTGACGGTTTCATATCCAGTAAGCATTAGTTATTGGGACAAAATCAGCAGTGTCTGCTGTCATCATATTCTCCTTTATGCAGTTTAACAAAATTGCTCCGAGTACGAATTTCGTTGATTTTGCTGATATAACCACGATAACTATGTGATCACAATTTAAGTATTTTTTATTACGATATGGAGTTTCTTTTTTCTTACCCCACCCGCTAGGCTAATGTTTGAAAACGACAATTAAAATGTTTGTATTGATAACGAGGCATTTTAAACATCAAACATTATATCATAATAACTTACACGTTATTTCTAACATTCCTGTACGGGCTATATTCGCTATATCCCATTTTATTTCGATTTTCTCGGAGCTGTTTACAAAATACGTTTGCTTTGAATTTGCAGCGCGTTGCTACTGACGATGTCGTCAAGTCACGTGACTGATTATAAATAATTGACCAATGAACGGCCCGGCTGATGGCATCGTAATGTTTGCGCAGCGATGTTTAAATTAATNCATATAGTCAGGGGCCAAACCATTTTGAATCTTAAAAACATGGCCAAGAACAATCTGGTCTACACGTTTATTGACTGGTAGCCAGTTGAGCAAACGAAAATGTTCTGGCCCAATGTGTGCCCTTGCATCGAGACCTAGAACGAACCGCAATAACTTATTCTGGGTGGTTTGGAGCTTATTTTGTAACATTTTTGTGAGACTATGGTACCATATAGAGCAAGCGTAATCCAAATGACATTGGATTAAAGACATGACAAGAAGTTTCTTGGTTTGCTGAGTGAGATATTCTTTTTTTCTATATAGATATTTTAACCTGGTGTTGGCCTTCTGAATGACTGAACGAGCCATGGTATCAAAGGACAAAGTTTGATCCAATGTAGCCCCTAGGTATTTGACTGAAGATGTAGATTCAATAATGGTACCATTACAAGAAATATCAAAAAAGAAATTACTTGACAGTTGACAGTATAAAAGCTTTTCCAACTAGAAATTTTAATAATATAACTTCGCCATACGCAAAATATTCACACAATTTAAAATAATAACATATTATTTGTATTTTTTTCTTATTAACATAAATGAAGCCCTTATTAACAAAAAAAAAACCTACCGGTAAACAAAAGTAAAGTGCTTTTACGATATATTTTATTAACGTGTTAGTTCAGCGTTTCTAGCTTTCCTAATTTTTCATGATTTGATCATGATTTGATTGACGCAATTAAGATTAGCGTTAAATGCATATATAATTGTATCACATAGCTATTTATATTATACAATCAGCAGCCATCAGCAGCTTCATTTACACCACGTGACCGTCAAATATGTTACCGTGTTGAACGCGCGAACGTCCCATGTATCTCGCCTTGGACGGACCGAGTTTAACCGCACAGATGCAATTCTGTTCTGTAACAAAAAATGATAGAATCTACATCTTCTTGAAACTACACTCATTTCAGATCAGAAAAAAAAGATTAATAATAAGTCACACATTTTAAACATGCTTCAAATATCTTTCTTAATAATCTCCGATTGCTAATTTATCGAGAAACACGTCTCTATATAAAAAATATTAATACATTTCATATTACATGCCGCGTTCATATCCGTTGGTTTAAGATTTCGCAAATTAAAAAGTGAGATTAAAATTGTACATAATCGCTTTAAATGAATTGCGCATTCGCGTTCCCTTGCCGACATTGGTATGTATATTGAGCATGAATAATTCAAATAAGTAAATATCCAAGGTATATGTGGCAGTGGCTGGGAAAATGGGTATTATGGCTCAAAAATCACATTTTCATGTTTTTAAATATTTCGCACTTTTCGCTTCCCCTGTGACGTAGTCGTCTATATACATTTGTAACGTCATCCTCATTGTCAAGGCCAAGGACTCCATTTGACGAACCTAGTCGACCTCCTTATTGACGAACAGTTGTGTGTTGTTTTTTTTGTTTTTTTGTACCATAGCAACAAAATGAATAGTTTAATCGATAAAAACAAATACATTGTGTTCGTGTTACATTATCTTCGAGACATTTTGGAATTCTGTCGACCTGTTTACCGTTTTGGAAAAATGCTTTGAGGCATGTTTGTAGGAGATGGAAACTTTCAAATGAGCCGCGCTTAGAGAAAACGGGGTTAAATGCACATGGCACATGCCAGCGGCGCTCTTTGAAAACGGGGTTAAAAGCACGTGACACATTTGAGCGGCGCTCTCGGAAAATCGGGCTTAATACATGTGACACATTTGAGCTGCGCTCTTGGAAAAAGGGGCTTAATGCATGTGACATATTTGAGTGGCGCTCTTAATTTCTTAATTTGACCTTGTGAACTAGTTTTTTTCTCACGTAACACACATTCAAACTTCGGTTCGGTAATCCGGCGCATTTCGCTCTATCTTCCAGGGAGCAAGAACCTTTTAGTTGATAATCTTAAAGAAATGATCTTTGGTTTCACAATGTAATTTTCTGCTTGAAGGATTTTTTTTCAAATGAAAAAAAAAATAAAAATTATAGATGTTACTATTTCATTTTTTTCATTTTTCAAAAAGAAGTTCGATTAGGAATACAGATATTATATGATGCGTGAATAAGCTTGTGGAGGAAAATAAGTACCCATCGTCTTAATTCAAAGAAAGTGTCATGTAGGGTTCCAGTTTTGTGATATATTATATATATAAAAAAAGTCTCACGGAATCCACTTTTCCCTTTTTTGCGATCCGGTTTCCGTGGTGGTAACCCCTCTTATATTGCGACCAATAGATCTCCAAACACTCATTTGCGCCGTAACCAGAGGCCGTAATTACTGATCCATTTACTTTAAGTCTACTTTTGACGTAAACGTTATTTAAAAATTGATTGATAGACAAAACATTTAGTGTCTGGATTTTTTTACGCGCAGTTGAGCATTTGACCGTAAAGTATGGCATTGACCTTTGATTAATGGTATATATGATAAATATAGTTCGGTGCTATGTAGCCGCGTCATATGCGATTTTGATGACATTGTTAATTTTGGCACATACAACAACAACAAAAACAACAAACAACGATAACTTACAAAAGTTTTAATTTAGAAAATGGAAATAAACTTGTTCCAAAGAGGCACGCTTTTATCAGTTGGTTTCATATTGTGTATGATCAGTCCCAAACATGCGCTCTTTGAGTGGTTATTTGATGCAAAACCGCAGGAAAATTCAAATAATGCATTAGCGAAGCGATCGACGTTTGAAATCCTGACGATAGACGACAAGTTTCTTCAGTTGAAAGATTACATTGAAGATCTATCTGAGCTGGAGTCTTGTAATCATATTGTACGTGAGAATCGAAGTAAAAATATAGTGGTATTAAATTCTTTCAATTGTAAAGGGATCATGATGAGGTAGCATAACTTTAAAAAAGTTAATAATTGTTATAATTATTGATTGTCGTGACAGTTTGTCCCAGTATTAGTATTACATAATTCATTGCTCAATATCATAAAGGAGCCGTTAATCCGATAATAACCCCCATAAAACTTGACAATAGCAGAAAAAACACCGTCTGTAACACTAACACACTTCAGTGATTTCAATTTGCACTCTGCATTGTAGGTCGCTTACAGTACACTCCACGCGTTTCTCCCAAAAAACGCGCTCCCTCCGCGGGTTTTTTTCTGCTAGCGAGTGTTCACGCGGCGTTGGAAAGCGAGGTGAACTCGATAAAACGCTCGGCGTTACGCCGCGTTCGCTAATTCCCGCGGCGTGTATTACTTTAGCCTAGTCGGTAAATGCAGATGATTTCCGTTCTTATCAGTGACCGCCGCGCAACGCCGCGTTAGCAGTGTGCTACTGGGCATACCAAAAAATAAAATAAAAAAATAAAATCCAGTAATTATCGAACAAGACACCGTTATTTAAGTTGAATGTGTTTCGAATTTCGTAAACACGCGGACGCCATTATTAGTAACTGTACAAAAAGTTGGGAAATCGGCCTTTGTCGGAAAATCCGAGATAGATTTATTTGTCGTGTCAAAGCTTAGACCCAGTAATTACGGCCATTCAGGACTCAACTTTCGTAAAACACGTGTTCAATTAACTGTTAAACTCCACCCTTTGTTCCCTGTAAAAGATTCGAAAGGCGGAGCTAAGCACGTGCAGTTACATATTTCGACGGTTGCTATTGAGTTATAAACACCCGATTGGTTTAGCGTGTTGATTGCCAAACAAAGGAAGCCAATTTTGTCGGCGAGAACAGTGTGTTTTTCATGCCTTCAGACAGGAAGCGGTTTTTCTTTGATGACGTCAAACTGTCAATTCACACATATTGCGATTTTTTGCGAGACTTTTAATAGGGTCCTCGGTCATTTGTCTACATGTTCAGTATAGAAAAAACACCCGCTTACATGAAAACTTTGGATTAAATTATCAAAATAAAAACAATGTTGCAAACTGTGATTATATTAATTGGTAAGTATCAGTTAAAAGACGACGTTTTGTTTGTCGTAAATCAACGAGTTTTCTATACAAAAACAACTACTTCTATATATGTACTTGTAATAAATGTAATTTTATTTGAAAATCAGGAAGTCAAAGAAAGTTAA